>VZTL01007213.1:6475-24626 GCA_013400535.1 Scopus umbretta
TTGCTAGCCTTCCCAGGGAGGCTTGATAACTTCCGTCACTTCTTTCGGGCACCAGCCCATTCCACTTCTCTGTAGGCAAACCCATGGCTCACAGTGCATCTAGGGCTGCACAGTCTTCTCTTATGTTGTTTTGCTAGTGTCTCTTAATTATCGGTGAATATTTTTAACACTCTGTATTCTCTTTTCCTTTTCACCTATCTTTACTTTCTGTTCTCAAAATTCCACCAGGTGAGGTGGCCTGGCTGTTTTGTGACATGGTCAAGCCACTTGTCATGTATGACCTGGATCTCTTCTTCTTCATTTAGGAAAGCTTTAGCTTAAATGGAACAAATCTTAGCAGGAATTCTCTGATTTACTTGGGACTTCCTATTTTTCCTCAACAAATCAGATACATGCTGGTCACCTTCATGCATAATTTTTTACTTTTTGGGTTATTATTCATTTTCTTCTCCCTGGAAGGATACCACTTGATAATTAACAAGCATGACTATAAAACTTAACCTCTGTGGGCCGCATCCCTTCCAAACGTTATTCCTGGATAATTTCTAGCCAGTTACCTGCTGTCGACTGAGCAGGATATGTGCTAGGTGCTTGCCTACTTCAGCAGACCGATGGAGACACACTCCCCAGGGGTTGTCAATGACACTGGCAACAGTTAAGAGCGAAGCTGGCCAAGACAAGGCTGTCACAATACCTGCAACACACAAAGCAAACGGCACGGCACAGTCATGAATCTAGGCTGCTCTTAGGACCGACATCAAAAGCGAGACGGTTCACTGAAGTTAAAAGCTAAACCTAGGACCTTTTGTCATTTCCAGGTCTTCTTTCTCAAGAGCTGATCTGAGAAATGTTTTGCTAGACTTAAGATAAGAAAGAATGTGATGTTCTGACACGGAGGCAAACAGACACCATACATGAATGTAACCTGCATGTTTGAAAGGTTTATGTAAAGCAGTAAAACACAGTGTAATAATATAGAGAACTACACAGTCACGCGTGAAGGAGGGTGTTTCCAGCTGTAATTTTAAAAGAACAAGTCAATGACACAGAGGCAAAGCAACCCAGGAAAGCAAATCTAAATCACAGGTGTGGCGGAGAAGGTTCTCAGGCCCCTGCTGCAGGGCAGTGCCAGTACTGCCAAGAGGGATGCCTTCTCAGAAATCTTCCTTGTTTAGGAAAGCTCCTGTAAACAGACACCAACAGTGAAACTGCACAAGAGCCACTCAAGAAGATCTGATAGGATTTAGGTTCTTACCTGACAAGACAGTGAATTTTAGGGCTTCTTGAGCCATCATATTCACAAAACCATTCAGCAGGGAATCTAAGGCATTGCCGAGCTCCATCAGGTACTTGGATTCCCAGGCCAGACAATACTGCTCACTCGATTGCAACATGCTGCTCCATGGTGCTGTGAAGCTCCCTGAGAAAGGTCGCAAAGATGGAATTCATGTTCAGAGAAAAAGCAACAACAGCTGACTCCTAGCAAGATGAGGCCAACAAAGAATCAGAAAAGAACTGGCAGGACACTGGAATACACTAATATACTGTGATAACGAGGAATCATGTTTAAAACTACTGTGAGGCTCCACATCTCCGCTGTTTTACAATAAATTTGGGCTTTGTAAATAATCATGTAGCTTTAGCTGCCTTGGTAAAGAGGCTTCAGCGTGGACAGGCTCAGACTTCATGACCCATTCAATTGCCTCAGAGACTGCCAAGACAGATGGACATTGACACTAATTATGCCAGGCATTAAGGACATTTCTCCTATCATCAGACATCAGGCCAAGTCCTGCAGCTCCATCTTCCCATACAGACCAAAGGAGGGCCTGTCCTGAGAAAGATGAAGTGCTGAATGGCTGCACGGACTGACTTCAATGGGGCCAGAAGCACAGAAAATATGTAAGATCTTGTCAAAATCTATTGCAGAGCATCCTCCCAGCACTGCAGTTAGATGGGCAAGGACTGCAGTAACGGCTCTGTCTGAAAACAAGGAATCTGCATCTGCAGATCCAGACTGCGATTATTTTTACTTTGCCATCTAGCCTAGTTAGCCACTTCAGTTTAATTTTTTCCCTCCAGATGCTAATCCAAAGCAGTGCCTGGTCATTTGAGAGATAAAGGATAATTTACACTGTGCAAGCCTAATTTTTGGCTGAAAGAACAATTTTTAAGCCATACTCTCTCTCCTGTTTGTAGCGTAGCTTGTACTAATGGCAGATGAACTCTGAAGGACAGGGCAGGATTTTCATTTTTATTGACTAAAATCCTTCCCACACCAGTCCTTCCTCAAACGGTGCAGGGCAGGTTGAGGCAGCTGCTGACCAAAGTGGCATGAGAGAGCCCCATGCCAAATCACCCCACAATATACTGTGAGATTTGTGAAGGTACAGACAGGCAGCTCGTGGGAGCTCAAAATTCACAAGGTAGCAAATTCCATTAAAATCCTCTCCTCAGTCCCTCTGTTTTAAGGAGTCATGCTAGCATGTAGATAGACAGACGCAGCTGTAAGGCGGAAAACGGATGACAATTCTCGTTTTGCTTTTTTAAACATTATAGCAGTTTGCTAGTTATGGAAGAAGAATGCGTGTCATTTGCAACTCCCTTTTAAGGGCAAACAGACACAAAAAGGTTCCTGAAGGGACACACTTGTCTTTGTAACAGTGCCTGGAGCCCTCCAACCCCGAGGATTTGGACCCCTGGCAAGCAGACAATGAGAAAAGCCAAAGCACAGTACTGCAAAGTGAAAATAAGCTTACTCTGACAGCAAGCTGCAACCTAACAAGCAACAGGACAGAGACATCCTTCCGCATTAATGACATCCAGTGTTAATTACGATGCTTCTGAATCAATTGGCAGCTGTTCAGTCAGGTTGCTGAACACATCAGCAGACAGCTGAGTTATTTGATATGACAAGCTATACTGGAAAATACAACACTACAGACCTTTCAAGGTTGCTGCCTGTAAGTTCACCTCCCGAGTGCTACACTTAACAGGATTTACTTGACAGAACTTTCTCGCCAATGAACTTCATTAGCTGGCAGATACCGTGAAAGAACAAAGACACTATTTTCTGTTAATTGCCAGAGGATAAACGTAAGGTCTCAGAGATAGGTGAGACACATTGCACTAGTGCTGGAAATCATCCACCCCAAACAGACCTTTCCTAGCAAAACCATACAGCATTTATTAACAGAAACAATCCTGCTATGACTACTACCAATCCTACTGTCACTACCAATTCACTGCCCGCTCTCTTTCCTCTGTTTTGATGGGGATTGCAAATTGGGTTACAAAGTCTTATGTTGAGAGTCGATCTGTTTTAGTTACCAGGCCATGCGAGTGTGGGGAAGACACGGTGCTACGAGAGCACAAACCCTGCCTGGAGTGGAACACAGACACGGCTCTCCAGGCTTCTCTCAGTTTCCTCGTCTTGTTCTTACCATACTTGCCAGTGCACAGCCATCCAGTAATTGCTATGGTGATATGAAGCTGCTTTCCTTCGGTAAGTGGGAGGAATTCAAACTCTTCTATGGCTCCCACACGCTTCTTCATCTTGTATCCTACACACAGCAAGGCAGAAACACGAGTCTTAGAAATCGCACAGCAAGGACAGGCTCTGCCAACTAGTTCATAAGGAACTACTTGGGTAATATGGATTGGGTTTTTTACTTTCCAAAATCCTCAGCCAGTCCATGCATTACTTAGAGCTTGGTTTGGAGCCAGCATGATCCTTCTGAGCTCGTGTGATCTGAGGGAATCCCAGCAGAAGGCTTTTTCGCTGCAGACCAAGCATCAGCTATAACAGCCACTGCTCTCCACAGCAGCATCTTTCTAATCCAAAGCACCAAGCTTTCATTTCTTTCATTATCCACATACCAAATATTCTTTTCCTACTTGGTCATCAGGGGCTACACAGTATCTTAATCAGCCTTGAAATAAAAATTTCACAGTTGTAAGATTACAGCTCAAGTTGCTTCCCTTGCTCTGCAGAGCTCAGTGAAGTCATTAGCTCTGCATTTGCGGACGTGATCCTGTGCCTCAGTAGCTGAGAAATGTGCGGTCACTCTCTTACCAGTAAGGCCAGCTCCAGCTGCTCCAAAAAGGGATGCCATGACAGCAATTCCAGCAGTTGAACCCAAAGCAGCTGCTCCAGCACTTCCGATGATAGTAGCGGCTCCCGCAGCAACCAGCGGGGCAGCAAGACCCCCTGTCAAGCCTGAAGATGCCAAAAGTGGTATCACCAGTCTATTATCACTTACAAAACCCAGGCAGTCACTTCCCTGTGCTGTGTGAGTACAGCTAACGCTACTGAGAGAGTACAAAGGATGGTCTTTTTTGCATCACCAATAAAGGGGCTTCCTGAGACGCTCCCCAGGCCCTGAATCTCTGCACAAATTCTTTGACTGTCTTTGGTAAAAATGAAGAATAATTTAAAAGTCAAAGGAAGAATGTGTGGTAGACTGGGGTGAGCTATGCCCTATTTACTTAGGAAACACTCATCTAGACTCACACTATTTTGAATTTAGAGTTCAAGATATGATCCTCTTATAACACAAGAGTAAGAGAGGAGAAAACATTTTTTAAGGGTGACAACCTCACTTTAATACTTCCCCCAGCCAGCGAAGCTACCCTGGAATAACTTTTCCAGCTAAATATTTCAGTTTTATTTTCATGTGGCTGAAAAGCCTTTTCTTGGATTTGGGCTTTCTTTCCTTGTTTCATTTTTTGGGTGGTTTTTTTTTTCTTTGGGGTGGTTTTTTGGTATCCAAAGCAACATACTACCTTCAGCCTGGCAAAGAAAAGCAGTGAACACTTTAAAATTGGAGCTCGAGCTAAAAGGTACGATGGCTTCTGTTGCTGAAATGTGTAATTCAGACACCCCTCCCTCTGCTCCTAGCGCTGTGCATGCAATTCAGGAGCAAGTCTCCAAANNNNGCTGTGCATGCAATTCAGGAGCAAGTCTCCAAAATGCCCAGGCCAGCCTCACCAATCACTGTTCCGCCCCCAACGGTTGCCAAACCGATCAGCAGGTAGCTCTTCAGCTTTTTTCTTCTTTCCTTCTTTTTTCTTGATGCTTCTGCAGTTCTGGGGGGGGATTAGAAGCATAAAAGCTGATGGAAAAGCCTGACGGATAACAGTGCTGCATCAGAATCTGCTTTTATTCTCTTCAGTGTAATTTCCCTACCGGGAACAGTAAAAAGTAACATGCAGGTGTGGACTGTGACAACACACTCAGATTTATGAGCATGGACATAAACCCACAGATTTAAATTGAAACGATTTAATTGCTGACAAAAGCCAACAGATGGTACTTACCTGGAAAACCCTCCCTAATAGGGCTGAAGCTTGTAAAAAAAGAAACAAAAAGTCAAAAGCATTTCAGTAACAATATCCTGCCTATGTGTCTTAAGAAAACAACAAGAAAGCTAAGTGGAAACAGGGAAAAGTGTTTGAAACAGAAGGGAATAAGGGTAATTTGTGATAACAAACAGAGAGTTGGAATTAAACTATTTTCCAACAACAGTGTTTATATTGAGCCACTTTCTAATTGCACATCACAATATAATAATATAATAGGTATTAAACACAGTCATTAGTTCATTTGTCTGTGTGCATTTAAGCTACATTTTAACAAGCGTATCAGAAACAGGTAAACCAACCTAAAAGGAATAAATATCACTTATTAGGCACTATTCTGGGCTTTTCTCCACTGTCTTTGGTTTCTCTCTTGCAAGAAATACTTCCCACTTCAGAGGAAAGTGCGAGAAACAGAGGATACTGGAAAAAGTTGTTTACAGAGGAAGGTTCCTCCTAGCCTGCTTACGCAGTATTTAATCTGGGCCTTGAAACATGAGAATTTATCTTGCCTCCAAACTTGGATATTTTCCCTCTTAATCCTAGCCTAATTGTGGATTTTCATTATCCATATAATTGCCTAATCCTTCCTGGAACCCCCTAAGCGCACTGTAATTTTGATAAAGACAATTTTAAACGAGTCCCAAACAATACGCAGCTTTGTAAAACACAGCAGGAGGAGAATGAAGCTCAGTGGGTGAAATCCCTGCGTCACTGAAGTCAATGGCAGAACTCCCACTGACTTGCATGGCACGGAGACTTTGTCTCCAGAGAGAGCCTCCGAAAAAACATCGTGTATTACCTGCTGCAGCAGCAAACGTAGCTGTCTGCAGAGAACAACAGCGCTGCCTGCAACGGCTATCTCTTCAGCAATTTCTGTATAACCGTGTTCACTTTCTACAGCCCCATGGTCACAGCAGTATTTGGATATGCCCTAGTTTGTGCATGCAGTCACCAATCTGAATGCCTGGAAAAAATTGCTCCAGGAGTTCTGTAAATGAGTGCTGCAGTCTGACTGTTAATACCCAAGTTGGCAATATTCAGTAATTTCTGCTCTACATAGTGGTTCATCAGCTTTTATAGTCAATGTGCTGTTGTCTTGGGCTGAAAATAATGACATCGGGAGAGCTGAAAGACGGCTAACCTGGCTTTAGTTGCACTAATGAGCAATTTGAGTTATGTGGGTAGAAAGAGAGTTTGCAGCTAAAGCCTGCCTGAAGACGCAGTAAGTGAAACCACTGTCATGAGAACTTTTACCTGTCATTGCTTTCCTTCCGTAGCTGCTAGCAACTGCTTTTGACTGTTGCTTTCCTAATAGCTTCTGCATTACAGTTATCGCTTGATTACCAGACTGCTTTTTACCCACTATGGTAATTAACTGCCTCTCCCAGTACTTCTCTGCCCTCAGTCATCTTGGAAGTGCAGCTTCTTGCCTGAACCACAAATTATGTTCAGAGAGATTTTATAGGTGGAATTACAGGTCATTTTCCAATGACGAAAAGTGGCAGGAGTACACGTTAGCGAGCCACTGACATCATGTTTCCCAGTTTCTTACAGAACCGTGTACAAAAGAGAGGTTCACACCTGCAAGTCAGAACATGTTTAGTGCTAGTAATACGGATTTAAGTGTTTGGAGCATTGTTCTATAGACGACTGTACGTTTAACCTTGCACGTTCTGGGCCACAGTCCAACACACCCCCAGGGGCAAAGGCAGGAGCGAAACCTTCTGTTAACAAATACCAGTAAAAAATGCCGATGCAGAAGCCGCCAAAACCCTGTTTGGTTGTGACTGTTCCAAAACCTCTCGCAGTGGATGGTCAAAGCTGGAAGCATCCAAAGCAGATGTTAATGTATTCCCTGCCCCCAAAAGGCTGTGAGGTCAAAGCGGTGACAGGTTTATATTCCGCTTCCTTTCCCCATTGACTCCTAACTTTAAAACAAACGAAGGGTGGTCGATTGTCCACAAATCTCAGGCTTGTGCTCCTTTTAGCACCACACTAACGAATGTGTTCGCAGTGCAGTCTTGCACCGCTCTCATTATAAACATTTTGTTTTTCTTTTTATCTAATAGGCCTTTATTTCCACGGCTGCAACTTAGGCAAAGAACAAGATTGAAATCCATGGCTTTTGCCACACCAGATATGCACAAAAGCCACTGGCTTAGCTGCAACGTTTGAAAGCCAAGCTTGTAAGGATGCAGCATAATTCTCCAGTCGCTCTTGCCGTTATCAGGCACGCTGCTGTCTTTCTGGCTTGCGCTACAGCCCATTTCAAGAGCCACAGTCCAGCTGATACACAGTTAGGTATTGGAGCATCACCTCTGCAAGCGACACCCCACCCTCGGCATCGGTGTTTTCCAGGTTGTTTCCACAAGCCACAGCAAAACAGTCCCCATTAACACCAACCCTTGTTCCTGCATGCCAAAAGGTGTCCTGTTGAGCAGTCCATGAGCTTAGAGATTATTTTGACTTTCCCTTTTTACAGTGCGTTATAAAGTTAAGCTTTATTTAAATAAAGCTATAACTGAAAGATACCTGTCACATGCTGGACCCCACAGTAACGTCTGAACGGCACTGTGTCAGGGATGGTGATTAAAGTCTTTATTAGCACTCAGGTTAATCTCGTAACCTGTTTGCTGAGTTGACAGATAAAAATATTAAACGGTCCCCTGGAAGTCCATGACGGATATATTTACTGCCTCACATATTGCTAAACTTTCACACAATTCCCGCCTGGCAAGAGGAATATAAAAATACTACATTTCTTAGATACCAACTTTTTGGCTGTTTCACAGCTAAGAAGTGGCGATTAAGAGAATGAATCTTATATTATTAGTAACACAGAATGAGGAGTCAGGTCCATAAGTATCTAAAGATGAAGACTGTTGCCTTCAGAAATTTGCCTTCCATAGGAGTTAGACAGCTGTCCCTTAAACAGGCACAGAGAAGGACACATCCATAGAAAATGAGCAGCTGAGATCTAATCCTGAAATGTACAGGACCTTCATTCTGCAAGAGGCAGTTCTATCTGAAGAATATAGAGAATATGGCCAAGAGGCAAGAGACACAAGATCTTTGTGATGTATTTAAGCATAATCTACAGTCTAGGAGATGCAACTGGAACAAGGAAATGAGGCAGTTCAGTGCAGAGTAGCCTCTACCAGCTTCCAAGGTTGGGTTTCAGCTCTGATTTTAAGAATGCTGAGCTTTCCTGCTTCTCAGTGCAGCCAAAGTGCTGTGAGGGCTCTGCAACCTTAATCAAGCCATAAATGATTACACCAAGAGCCATGGGGGGAATGATCTAGATTAGGAATCAACTGGACTTAGGCACAGGTAATTACTGCTAAGCTTTCATGCACCGGCAGTGTTTTTTCATCCCACAGTCAACCCAAATGTTCTTACTCTGACTCTGCCTCTTTTTGTTCCTTCAGGCTCTCAAGCAGAGATTCCTCCAGGACTTCCAGCTCCTCCAAGGGGATTCTCAGCAGCCAGGTGACGTGGCAGATCAACACCCTGGCTCGAGCATCGTAGTACCCTTAAACAGAGGGAAGCCCAGGATATCAATTAGTCTGCATCGCACCGGATGAAATAGCGAGTGGCGCACTCAGCTGTGCTTGAGGACCATGTTAGGTACAAGCATAGCTCCTTCTCTCAGGCCCTCTTCGTCTTCCAGGTATTTGAAGACAACTCCTACTATCTAGAGAAGAGAGCGATAAATGGAAAATCCTTCATCCCTGCAAACCTCATCCTGTGAACAGGGTCATCCCACCAGGTAATTGCCTCTACGGCAGAAAAAGGATCTCAAATCCCTCAGTCTTCATCCTCTGTGATAGAGGCATTTTGGCTGCATAGGCGATAGGCTGCATCTTTCTTCTCAACAGAGGAACGTTGCAGCAAGACCAGTCCTAACTGGAAATATCAAATATCGGGTATCATGACACAGTACACCTCAACTATGCACCAATGCAAGACACGGTATCTTGTAAAAATGCACCTCCACACAAAACCTTAAAATTCAGTTTATCTTGTTGGCAGCAGGAGGGACTCTGGAGTTTAAAACTACACACCGGCTCGCCTAGCAGCATCACTGACAATTATTTGCATTTCTACTACACTGCTGGAGATGCGGGAGCAGACAGTGCACTCCGACAATGCACAATAAGAGTAATGATTACCCCTGGGCTTATAAGCAGGTGCTTTCTAGGAAAAGACATTTTAAATGTAATAGATTTTAAATTATTTGTGCCAAGTCCTGCTTTTTTAATGTGTTTCTCTCAGTAGCACCTGCTGCTTGTTGATGGTAGGCTTTTGTAAAGGGTTCTTGGTGCACTCTGGGATGAAAAATGCAATTGCTTTTCTAGGGGTGGGTGAAGATTACCAGCAAGACCCAACTACAAAGTATGTTTCTGATACCCACTGCACGTAGATCAAATATGGCGTTTGGCAATCTATTAAGTTTATGTATTTATTAGCATCATTACCAAGATACCAACCTACTTCGGTAGGCTTTAATGACGCCACTTTTAAGATCTGTGCTTATTTATAATAGGCTTATACATGCCTATTGAGAAATAAGGATAGTATTTATCTTCGTTTCATCCCCGATATGTGCCACGTCTTGCAAGCCCAAGCAGGTGTTTTAACGAGTAGCCTTCTTGCTTTTTGTCTGCTAATAGACAAGTTAGCTTTTTACTTAGCCAGCTTGGCAGAAAGTCAGTGAGGCTTGAAAATATATTTCTTTTAAATTCCAGCTTAGCAAAATAAGCAGTTTTGCAATAACTGACTTGTCAATCTTCCATTAAAAATAAAGCAAGAACAAAATTGGTACTTTGTTCTGCAGCGAAACAGGCTAATCAGCAACCACATGTTTCCTGTGAGAACATGTTAAAACACAGAGATTTAAAAAAATGCAAGTAGTGATATAAACCAGGCTTCATTTAGAAATGAACATTTTGTTCAGTAGGCAGTCTTTACCTCATTGATTTTATCGGACTAAGCCATGTTATGGATTGTAAACCAGAAAATTGTTTTATGTGTAATATAATATAGGAGCAAAATCACATTTATTTATAATAGGTTTCACAGGACACTCTGCAATTTATTCACGGAGTTGGTTATTTTTTCCCTTTTTAGGCAACAAGCGATCTGCAGAAAATTTGCTAGGCTGAGATTTTCATAACAGCTTTACTGCCTTCCTAAAGGAAGAGGTCGCCTGCCCCCCTGGAAACACTGGAGAAAAACCACCCCATTCCAGGTATTTCAGTTTCAGAACTTTTCTACCATCACACATATTTGCATGCCAATGCACAGCATGTGAAGGTAAGGAGGTGAACAGTTGTTCAATTTTTTAACAGGTATTACTAATCACTCCTAATATAATGGTTACTTTTCCTGTAGTGGACACAGGGCAAGAGTGTGCTGCTTGTGCTATAAAAGAAGCTAAGATAAAATAGCATGGTACCTTGAGTTTTTTGAGCATTTTAAAGTATCAAATGTAAACTCATCTGCATTATTTTTACAAAGAACAAATGCTAGGTAAACTTACCATCTCTAAGAGAAAAGGATAGAAGATCCTGAAAAGAAAAACAGTATATTCAAGTTAAAACTGATGACGTATGCCCGGAGGCCTCAAAATGGAGGCCTGAAAACCCCTTGGACTATGATTTCATTACTGCAGCGGGTCAGTTCGGAAACACGGGAAGCCAGCAAGCTACGATTCAGTAGGGCAGCACAGAGCAAAGCCAGATGTTTCCAGCACAAAGTTCTCTATATGCAGGTACAAATGGCTGAACAGAAGTAGGTAAGCGTGGGACAGGAGGGCAGTGCCTGCTTGGTATACGCTGAAGCATCCCCTATTTTTTGTTATTAGCGATCCTGTTGCAATTGAGAACACCAGGATTACACCATGCTTCCAAGTTTGGAGAAACAGGGCTCTAATCCTCCTACCACTCTAATGCCTTCTACTCGCTATCGAGTATATAACTCATATTTTCAACAGGAGTAACAGCTTTGAATGCTACTCTAATGGACTAGTGACCCCTATTTTCTTTGGCATTCTGGGAATTCATAGCTCTAGGCAGTAAGGCTTAACTGGCATGAAGTTCTTTTGGATTAAGTACTCAAAAATAGAAAAAAAAGAATTTACGGCCATCGGTCAAGATTGAGGGACTTGACTTCTGTGTTGGCTCTTCATCGTAAAAAAAACTGGAAAAACAGATCAATCCGATAGATAGTTTCTATGGACAAATCCATGAAAAAAGAGGCCAGTGTTTTTACTGTGCTCTCCTCTTCTATTGTCACTGGATAAATTTTAAGTTCTTTATGTAACTACAACACTAAGCATTAGCTCAGTCTAGCTACTTCCCTCTCCTACACACAAAGAAAGCACAGCTGAATTTTACAGGGAATCCTTCAGCCCTTCGGGAAGACAAAAAATGCAGCCAAAGATTTAGGATGCTGCCAAAGAGTTTATGATTATTAGTCCCGTAACCTTCTAAGCAAAATTTGTACCATAAAAACATCTCTAATCTTTTTCCTACTGCATGAGAAGTGTAGAACGGAAAGCAAGCCATCCATAACCAATTCCTAGTAGAAGAAAGGCAAACTGTAGATATTATCCAGGCAAAAGTAAGTGCCTGGACTCTGAAGAGCATTTTAACATGAGGAGCATCTGCTATTTCATAAAGGAGAAGAGAACTTTTGCACAGGACTAGGGAACCCAAAGGATTAGGGCAGCTGAACTCCCGCTTATGGGTGCTTTTTCACAACGTATAGACCCAAAACCTTCGCTGCACTGCTGCCTAATGTTTTCACACACATACCTCTACTGCTGAATATCTGAGTGGCTGTTCCCATCCACAGAGAAGCCTTCTGCTGCTTGTCTATCCTGCAAATCCTAATGGGATAGGGATTTCCAGAAGGTATCTGTTGGGCTGGGCTCTGCACAAAGCAGTCATCACTGCTCCTTCATCCTCCATCCCAATGGCCAGAGCGCTCACCCAGGAAAAGGAAGGTCCCGGTTTGCTATCTCCAGTCTGTGAATAACCCTCTTAATTTAAGTCAGGCACTGAATCAGGTCTCCTCTGTTCCCCCACTCACCATGTTGCAGAAAAAAAAAGGCTTCTTTTCAGGTCCAGCCACGATTACTATTCTGTACATGCACATGTGCTGCAGACTCTTCCCCAGGCTGGTTGGTGGGATGTGGGAATTAATCCCCACAGGCAGAGAGAGGAATGTAACTCGGGTTTCCCAGAGCCCCAGTATTGTAACTACCCAAGTATTAGATACACGGGCACCCTCACCTCCTCCCTGGCTGCAGTTCTGTGAGGCAAGGTTGGCCCAGAGGTGTCAAAGCCCAGCAGAAGGTCCAGGGCTGGCAGCCCCAAGCAGAAAGTCGACCAAGCAAAGAGCCTGGAGTCTAGAATAAGGTGAAGCTTGTGACCTTGTTGCCATAGTTTTCCAACAGGTTTGTGGTTTGTGCAAAGCCCATTTGCAGGCAATAAATTCTCCCTGTGTGTTGTGAAAGGAGCTGTGGGTCTTGACTCAGGTCCTGTACGATATGCCCAGTATCATCTGAGGCACCTAATACCAAATAATCTCTTTTAAAATATGGCCTAAGCATTTAGATACATGTATTTCAAAAGGTGAGGGATGGATACAGGTAATCAGCTGACAAACTGGAACTACTGTTTTTATTGCATCTGCGCCAAACAGCATTCCCAAGTCTTTCTAATTGGTTTAGGCTTTGCATGTACTGCCGTGCAGTCATCTGGAATCCAATCAGCATTGATGAGATTAGTTCACAGGTTGTTCTTTTCCTCCTCTAAGCAGCAGTTATTATATTTCAGTCTTATTTTGAAGTTGGTGTTCTGAATCTCCCTGTGAACTCTATGCAGAAGACTACCATCCATATGATTAAGAAACCTTACAAAGAAAGGGAAGCGATCTTTATTCAGTCTTTGCCAGCTTTTATCAATTGCTGCAAGTTCAAAACCCAGTTCCTCAACAACAGAGAGCATGCAATCCACATCACAGTGGCTGTGTGTAGAAAGGCATGGGAAAATGGGCATTCTAAGTACGTCCAGAGAAAATACTCTGGGAATTGTGCTGTTTGGACCATGTATGTAGAGGTGTTTTGTATTACAGGTACAGTGAAGGGGCTTTGAAACAAAGGAAAATCGGGCATATCGGCTCAATGTTTCACCACAATCTGTAGAATGCACATATGAATCAAAACCACTGCAATCATGCAGTCAAAGTAAAAAGTTTGACAGTTCTCTGTTCCGTAGAGTGAAAGCATCAGACACAAAATGTTAATTCAACAGACAGTAAGTGTGCCTCATGTTCATCACTTCCACAAGCTGTTAATGGATAGAGAGACTGCCAGTCACCCACACAGCTGCTCAGAAATATATGTGTATCAGAAATATTGATTTTACTTCCTTGACTGTACAAACAGAACATCAGCTGCAGACACACATGACAAATCTCTTCTGCAGAAGCAAACAAGGGCGATAGGAGCATATGAACTTACTTGGGTAACGACAACTGGATTTTCTTTCAAGATGGGATCCTTCAGCAAAATCTGGGCAAAAGTTTCTATGCCCTCACCTCCTAAGCCGCTAGCAAATGCTGTCATGGCAGGTAAGACACCTTCGGGCAGGTCTAGCCATTTCACAAAGCTCTCAATGAATTCCGTCCTGAAGGAGCTGTAAGGCAACACTAGCAGTTAGGGCTCTGTAACTGGGGATTTTTGCAAACTTCGAGTGGTCCTTGCTTTCAAATGTTGGTCTGTCACTATTCACGCAAAAATCAAAGCATCGTAAGAAGTCAGCAGAAGGTGAGTTGCTACACAAGCTGGCTGAACAAACAAGCAAGCAATCTGAATGGAGCCAGACCTTTCTTCAATACATGCTTTGAAGTCTGTAGTATTAAGGGATGCAATTTGTGCTGAAGTATAGAAGTCTTAAAGGTGTAAGAGAGAAAGTCAATACAGTTAAGAAAACACCTAATGTCAAAAGGATCTTCCACTCCCCTAACTTCAGAAGACCCCACGCGGAGGCTGATACCAGCTCCGTCTGAGCTGCTACCCCAAAGCCACCTCCTTTGCTCACCCCTTGCTACCCCGTGTAGTACCTTTGCTCTTTTTCAGGGAACAGCCGTGCTAGGGATATCCCACAAAGCGCCGCATAAGCAAATCTTCCCGGTTCACCCAGGCGCTGGCCCAGAAGCACACACGATTCTTTTTCACCTGTCTGTTCAGCCCCGCTACGCTGTTTCGAAGCCCAACCTTTCCACTTCTCTTCTGCAGCCATTTTTACCTGCAAGTTCAAAGAGGAAAAAGCAGAATTAAAAAAAAAAAAAAAAAGGCAAAACAACAAACAGTTGGAAACCAGGAAGCAAGGAGACAAATTGTCTTTGTTTTTTCACTGTCACACTTCCTGTCAGTATTAAGTCTGTCAAAGTCCAGCTTGTGTATCCCCCCACAACACGGTGCTGTGACCAAAAAAGACAACAGGACACTTTCTGTTCACCAGTTCTCAAAAGTTTTGCACAAAATGAGCCGACAATACTTCGCGCGGCAAAAGGAGAAGTCCCCTTCCAGATGGAAAAAGGCTGGGCTCCGTTCAGGCATACCATTCCCATGTTTACCACAAAAATAACATGTAAAATAGAAGCTTTGCACCTGGTGCAGGGACCAGCGGAGCTGCCTGGGAAATAATTTGCCTCTCTCATCCTCAACCCAAACTGCTCCTCTGTTTGTTTTGCTGACGGCGTTAAGAAAGTTGAGGCCAGCTGCAGCCTCTGATGAGAAGGACTTTTAACGTGTCCCGCGGACATTGCTATGCTTTGCTTGTAACATTCTCTCCTCTGTGCGACATGCCACTGCTTTTTCCGTAAACACAAGATCCCTGTGCCACGCGGACCTTGAGCTGGGCCAAAATATTATATTTTTTCAGAGCACAGGCAGGCCCGCTTCCGACTGAACGGCTTACAACTGCTCCCCAGGAGCTGCCCCGATCGCACACGTGGCCAACCGAGATGACTGAAATCAGGCAGGCGTGACAACGGCTCATTCCACAATTCAATGTGGAATAATGGTCTGCTCCAAAGCTTGCTTACATCACCTGAAATGTCTACTGACTTCATCAAGATTCCATCAGTTTCTAAGGGGCCCAAACCACCTATTTCATTACATACTTCCTATTGAAATGTTTCCTTTCTTCTGAACCCTGTAGAAAGGAAAGTAGCAAAATAGGAATTAGGCGCCTGTATTGAACCGAAGACTGAACCTCAGAGGATGCAGACACCATTCCTGGGACAGTTTTAGAGTCCTAGAAGAAAAAAAATGCAGCATGGGAGCAGTTCTTTCTAAAGAGATATTAACTGCACGCCATCTGACATGGTCTTCCAGGAAAGGTGTCTGTCTTGCCTTCCCGCTCAGCAATTTATTCGAGGCGATTTGTATTTCTCAAGGCTCGCGCTATTTAACTGCTGATGTACAAATGCAAGGAAAATTCATCGCTCAAGGGCCAATGGTTCTTGTAACTCACACCTCTCTCCTTGGGAGAGCTCAGCCCCCCTGCAACACGTCCGTCTGAGCACACGGGTCTGAGGCATCTTGGTGCGTTTCCATGGAAACATCACATTCCAGCAACATGGGAGCACAAAGTCCACAGGAAAAAATAAACTTTGTTCTTTCCGTACCAACCAGAGAAGGGAAGGGCCAGATTACGCTCCCCCGGAGAGAGCGGGCACCTGGGATCAATCCTGGCCCCAGCGGGCTCGCTGCAGCACCAACCTCAACACGCAGCAGCATTTATGCTTGCTGAATTGCAGCTGTGAAGGTGGCGTGAGACGTGCCTCCACGCTTTCCAGGACTTTCTTAACAAAATCCCAAGATCGTTTTATTACCTCAGGACCTCCAAAGCCCTTGTTTGGATCCCCCAAAATCCATTTCACATCACTCGCTAGGCTCTGCTCTTCCTAAAACATCTAAACTTACGGACCAGTTTGCCCAGAAATAATCTAACACTTAAAGCTTCAGTAACTTTACAGACAATTACTTGGCACGTCTACTCACCTCTGGACACAGATTTATTAGCTTATTATGGGAGACAGCTTTGAAAATAAAATCCCCTTCCCTGCTGTGACAGATTTATTGATTTGTTAACACAGGCCCACAGGAAAAGTGAAGCAGCTAAAAAGGATCCAGAAACAGCACAACTGTTTAACCTTTTTTCCCAAGAACCTAAAAGATGTGACCAATTATGGAGCGACACCATAGTGGCTTCTTGCATGCAACTTTATTGCCGTTATGCAACAAATAATTAATGATGCTGAGCATCTGGAATACCCAGAGAAAGCATCTGAAAGACTTTGCTCTGAAGGTGCTCTGATCGGTACGCTCGATGTCCATCCCTCAGCACAGATATCTACTTCTTTGTAAATATCTAGGTAAAAATGGGCTTGGATTTTCAGACGTGCAGCATAAAAAAATGGTAACATGCGATTTAGTAAAGAAAACTTTGGCCAAGAAGTTTTGCCACTAAATCCAAAATGAGGGAATTGGGAGCTAGAAACATATCCAGAAAGTTATTTACAGCTCATGGCACTGGAATTCACGTCTCTGTCTCAATGTGATTCAGCAATCAATATCATTGCCATAATCTGAACCAACACTTGAAAGGGAAATTTTTTATCATTTCCAGCGCTCACTTTCACACAAAGACCTTTGTATCCTTGAGACGTGGTGTATTTTATACAGTGGCTCCCAAAATCCTATTTGGACAGCAGAAAGATAATCCTTTTGTGGATCTGAAGCTGTACAATATACATGTGCTCCCTACTGCTGGAAGAAGAATTGCAGAGATGCTGGCATCGCACTTTGTCCAAAACTATGACAAAAGTGACTGAATGGCTGACATGTTAATCTCTGAGACCCTCAAAAGTTAATGAGGCATCTCATCAACTTCAGAGAAGTAGCTGTAGGTAATTATTCAGATGGGGCAGGCCAAAAAGGCCCTTAGCAAGGCATACCGGAGGACGGCACGGCCAAACTGTGGTTGGGCATGGGACACCGTGACTGCAGAAACATTTGGGCAGGTGAGTTTTCCCAGGGATTTGCGTGGGGCTCCAGAGCCCCACACGTGTTTACATGCTGGGAGCACCACGGCCTTCGCTTTTAATCCGTAGATACAAAGTATGAACACAGAATGCAATTAATTCAGTCCTGGATAAAATCACATCTTGCCGCAAAAAGATGCGACTGTGATACAGGCGGCCGCCGCCGAAATGCGCGCTAAATGTAAAACAGAGATCGGGGACCGAGGGGACGGGGACATGGAAAAGCTAAAAGCTTAAGCAGTTGCAAAACAGAGCGCGTTTGATCCGGTTAATCCCAATGCTTGTAGCAGCAGTGACTGAGAAGCGACGTCAGGGCACAGAAGGCGGGAAAAGCCGCCGAGGGATGCGACCAGCAGAGAGAAAGCACGAGGCGGGAACAACGTGAAGGAAACCCCTCAGCTGGGAGAGCTGTGCGGACCAACATCTCCACAGCTGCCGATATTCACTTTTATCGCAAGTCCTTTGTGTTTGAAATCTGTGCTGCTAGAATACAGGCTTTTTTATGCAGAAAGTAACACTCTTGATAACCACTGAGGAGAGGAAACCAGGCCCCGGCAGCGGGGCGGACGCCGCCGCAGCCCTCCCCTCAGGGAGCGCTCGGAGGAGACGGTCCCGCCCGCTCACCCCCTCCGCCCGCGGCGCTGCACCCCAGCCGTACCCGGCCCCT
>VZTL01007213.1:35217-63014 GCA_013400535.1 Scopus umbretta
GGCCCCGGCAGCCCCCCGCCGGACCGGCTCCGGGCCCCGGGGGCCTCGCCGGGCAGCTCCGGGCCCTCGGCCTCAAGCTGCGGGAGGTGCCGGGCGATGGGTGAGCGGCGCGCCGGGCCTCCGTGGTGCTCCCGGGGCCGGCGCTTCCATGGGTCTCCTGTCGGCGGGGGCTGGGGCTTTCTTCTCCCCCCGGGTGGTGGGGAGCCTGCGTCCCCGGGGGCTGAGGGCTTTCGCCTCGGGGTTGAGTGGGGCCAGTGCTCCGCAGGGGTGAGGGCTTCCCCGCTGCACCCCACAGGGGTCAGGGGGCTCTGCTCTGTGGTTGTGCAGGGCCTGTGCCCCGTGGGGCTGATGGCTGCCTTGGCCTGTCTCCTGCCGGGCTGAGGGCTCTGCTAGTCGTAGGCCTGGTCCTCGGGAGGGTGGGCTAAGGGCTCCGCTGGCCTGCTGAGCCCAGCATAGGAAGGTCTGTAGGTACGGGGTGAAAGGGGCGCTAGACGTGTCTGCCGAGAAATCGGGTTGTCTTTTGTTGCGTTACCTCATTTGTCTCAGTGTCAGCTTAAGACAGTTTGTGCCAGCACTCTCACTGCCCTTGACTTACTCTGTTGGAGCTGATGACATGTTTACTCAAAACCTTATGTTCCTACGAGCATTTCTTCTAATTCCAGCGGCTGCTCAAAGCACAGGGCATAGGTGCTACTTTGCATTCATGTCCTCGTTGAACTTACTGGGCAGAAAGAGCACGGCTCTTTTCCTTTCCCATTCACACTGTATTCTTTCCGCTGCCCTGCCAAGGTCATTGATCTAGTGGTGTTGCCGTTCGCTATGTTTCAGACACACTAACTTGCAGTTTCTCCCTCGGTAGCAATTGTTTGTTTCGGGCCCTCGGTGACCAGCTGGAGGGGCACTCGCGGAACCACCTCAGACATCGCCAGGAAACGGTGGATTACATGATAAAGCAGCGGGAGGATTTTGAGCCTTTTGTGGAGGACGACGTGCCCTTTGAGAAACACGGTATGGTCTCCATAGGATGCTAATGGAAAGGGTTGCTGTGTTAATGGGATTACCTCTCACTTGAACACCTTCTTACTAAACAGTTCCTCATCCCACAACTGTGTTAGGGCTCTTCTCTAGTTTTTAGAACTAGTGAGTTTACATTCCTCTCTGTTATGTTTCTGTGGAAAGATGAGCGATTACACTGGTATTATATTTGTCTCGGAAATTGTTTACATTTAGGAGAAACTTGGAGAAGGAAAGAGAGGCAAAAAAAGGCAAGGAGTAAAAATTTGGTGTCTTCCAAAGGAACTTGCAAAAATTGTCTAGCTCTCCTTGAATACTGGTGGGTGTCGAGTGGGTTTCTTTTTCTCCTCGACACTTGATATTTCGTAGTGGTAACCCAGGGGAAGATCCAAAGCAGAGACCAATACAGCCTTTGTTCTGACAGCTTCGAGGATGTGCCAAGTACCATGCGGCTGATGCAGGAAAATGGTTTGGTCATTTAGTATGTGGCACTCTTCCTTCCGAGCTAACGCAGAACTGACGGCCTTGCATAATCTAAGGGTGTGCTGCGTTTTTAAGAGGTTGCTGTGGTCATTTAAGATGCATTAACTTCTGTCGCTGCCAAATTCTCGCCTCAGCAGTCACTGTTCCATGGTTAGGATTTCCTTTCCAGAATTTCTTGGGCTCATGTTGAAATTCTGTTACTCGCTATCCCTCCAGTGCTTTTGGCAGTGTCAAAAATTAGGTTTCCAACTCTTCTGAATGTTTTTTCCTTTAGTTACCAATTTGGCAAAGCCTGGTACCTTTGCTGGCAACGATGCTATTGTGGCCTTTGCAAGGAACAATCAAATGAATGTGGTTATTCATCAGCTTAATGCTCCGCTCTGGCAGGTGAGAAACAAAACTTGTATATTTTGGCCTAATTTTTAGCTGATGAATACGAATAGTGTTGAAACTTCCTGATCTATTAGAAGAGAGCAGTCGGTAGCTGTAGTTAGCTGGACACGGTGTGGAGAGCTGTGCTTGCTTTTTCAGCCTTGGAGGAAAACATTCCAGATTTCAGCTAGGAGGAGAGAGAATGCAAGAAAACAATGAATGCCTGAAAGATAAGTACTGCATGTTTTAGTTTGGTTGTAGGCTGCTGTCTTCATTGATACGTTTCTCTCTCCTGAAGATCAGACTGCATACGAGGTGACTTTTCTGGTAGGAATTTGAGCCAGGCTTAAAGAAACCTGTATGATGAGGTTCAGGAATATGGAAGCGGAGGTATAGCAGGGCAGTCCCTGCGGTGTGTTGGAATGAAGCTCCATCCATTCTGCATGGGATTTGGAATGAGATGGTTTCTGACAGTTGGAGAAATGAAGTTCTGGGCTGGGCAGAAGAGGGAAGAAGGTTTAAAACCTGAAGGCAGTGTTTAATCAGCTTCTGGAAAGGACTGTGTGTACCGTTTCCACTGACGGCGGGACACTGGAACAAGTAATCCATCAGGTCCCTCCTACTCATTTTTTTGTTTTTCTGTGGCAAGTCCACGCTGGCATGGGTCCATGCTCGATCCCTGCCTGTTCATTGAGCAAGTGAGAACCTGTATTCAAGTTGGGATTGTTTCCTGGCCCCAATTTACAGACAGAACCAATAAAATGTATAGATTAAACAGGGCAATAAAGATAAAAGACCAGTTGAAAGCTGTCTGTGGTGTCTTAAATACATTTGAAACGGTGACAGGTGGATTCCTGAATCCAAACGAGTTTAAACTCTTTATTTACATGCCAGCCATGGGCAGTAAGACAGCTAACCTATGTTTTGGGGTTTTTTTGTTTTTGTTTTTTTTTCTTTAAAAGTGTACCTGACAATTGCACAACTGAGTGGGAATACTCAAGTGCTTGACCTGCGAGAGTGTATGGAGGTGGTGACCCCGCAGGAGAGTTTGTGGGGGTGCTGTTCATGTTTTGTTACTGTTTTGAACCGGATACTCACCTCAGTGTACTTAACTCTTACTGGTATTTTGTATATCCTCTCAAAAACCTTAAACTTTTTTTTTTTTTCCCCTCCCTGTTCATTGACCTTTCCGGGGTTGTAAATACAGAGTTTGTGATGAGGTTCTGTTTTGCCTGGGTGTAGTCTTGTTAGTGAAAGGTTGTCTTAGGCTCTTGAGAATGGCATAAGTAAAGACAACTGTTAATAGTTGTAACTTAATGAGTCTCCGACCTGCACAGAGGGTCAGGGCGTCAAATAGTGTAGGGGATCACAACATGGTGCCAGTGTTACCAAGTTGCTGACTCGGCTAACACAGGACACCCTTTTTCTTAATTTTCTGTACATCTCCATGCTTTCTCCCTGCCACCCCCTGCCTCTGCTTTGGAGTCCCAGCAGAATTTTAGATTAGATTCCAAAGAGAGCATTTCCAGAGAGGCAGATCAGCTGCTTAAAGCAGATGGTGTGAATATCTCCTTTGGTCCCACCTCTAAAGCAGATGGTGAGTTATCCTTTAATTTTAAGAGAACCATATGTATCCACTGCAGCTCAGCTGGAAAAATGTGAGCAGATGCATTCAGGACCTCCAGCTGTTTCCCAGGCTCTGGCCTAACCAAAAGCTCTTTGGAGGTGGGCATCTCTGCAGGGGCTTTTGAGGGCTTAAACACCCTTTACCTTTTTTGGTAGTGACTGTAAATGTGGAGCTTCGGGTTAGCTCAGATGTATCGGTTAATTTATTGGCTTTTTAACTGCTTACCTTTTTTCAGTGTTTTTGCCCTTTTTTTTTATCTGCAGCTATCTTTTACTTACAGTTCCAGCGTACTGTGGAGAGAGCATGCAAAAAGAGGGTTCACCACTGAGAGCTAAATTGGCTAATTTTCAGAATAATCTTTCAAGAGGTTTGGGATTCATGAGGTTCCTATTTAGGCTCAGGCAGAGGAGGAGTGTTGCAAATAAATCTTACTCAGATCCAGTATGTCGATTAACTTAATAGAATAAGAGGCAGGAGTTAAGTATAGCCAAGTGTCGAGTTGGAACCTAAAGGTGAACAAGTGTAAAGCAGATGAATGGAGAGTAGCTCTTGTGAAATCTGAAGTCATTAGTGCAAAACAAACTGCAGACGTGGTTGAAAGGTGACTTGGTGTATATTCTGTAAGTTGGGATAAGCTGATGCAAAGACGTAAACAGATTGGGAAATTCTGGACCCCTAAAGCAAGCGTTTCTTGTCATTTGCTTACTGACATCTTCTCCAGGAAAGCTGTCAGATCTTTGAACTCTGGCTTGGCAGGTAAGCAAAGGAGATCTGCAAATGCAGTGTGATTTTCTGCATTCCTTGCAGGAGTTGGAATGCTGTGTAGCTTTTAGCTAATGGTCTGAGACACTGACGACTGGGGTAGAAATTATTCTTGCATCAGTACAGATAATACTCGGAACAGGAATTTTCTGCAGAAGCTGTTGTACTTGGTGCTGACAAAGCAAAGGAATATTTGGTTGTTAACAGTGTTCCTGAATGGAGTTAATACGTTTTCATGGTTTGGCTTCATTTTTATTAGTCTTTCTTTTAAAAGTAGAACGTACCCACTTCAAATGCTAACTGTTAAAAGAGCATCTTGTCCCAACTGCAGAACAAAACTTATTCTGGGTGACTGTCTCCACTGTGGTCCTAGCTTGAACAGACTTTTTTTCCTCATGTTTGAGGGGGAAAAAGGCATTGTACACTCAGTGGGAGCTGTCACTGAAATTGGGTCTGGGAAGATGATCAGAAAACTAATAGCTTCTGTGGAAAGGTTACAAAACAGTTTTGAGCTTTCTGCTGAATTATTTTCATGCCGTGTTTTGTTTGTTGTGACGTAACTGACCCAACGTTGTGTATCTGGTTTTTCGAACGTTATCCTTGAGACAGAAGCTCTGTTGTGACTGTAGGCACATCTGGATTATTAGGTCAGCTCTTCCTGTTTACAGATGCTTCAGTGGCTATGTACTTTGCTTGCTTCCAATCACAGTGTCTATCGTTGCTTCAGAAAAATAACACTCTGAAAAATACAATGCTGAAGTTGATTCCAAATCCTCATTTGCAGTTTATTTGTTTCTTTTAGATTCGGGGCACAGACAAAAACAATGTGAGGGAGCTTCATATTGCGTATCGTTATGGAGAGCATTATGACAGTGTGAGGAGAATCAATGACGACTCTGAAGCTCCGGCGTATCTTCAGATGGAGGTTGGTTATGACAGAATGACCCGAGTCAGCTGTGGGTGAGAAACAAACCAGATGAATGTTACCCGTTGATTTCCTTTCTCATTTGCATTGAGACTGAGCAAAGAGTTTGGTCCCTCCGTCATGCTGGGGATAGAAAAGCCCCCGAGGTCGTTGTAACTAGTGCTGCCTGCTCTCTGGAGGCAGGCTGGGAAGTGTTTAAATTACTGGGCTGAAAATCAATCCCCAGTCTGATGCTGTGATGTGGGCTGTAGATGGCTTGAAGCAACCCCATCTAAATTACATCCTTGTGCACCTCGAGTGCAAAAACAAAGGGAGGGGAGGAAAGAGATGGAAATGCGACAGCTGGATACAGTAGTCCTCTTCATCTCTCACTTTCTCGTGTTAAGGAGTAAGCTGTGTTGTCCTTGAGGTTCTCTGCACACAACTGTATAATGTGTGGTACTGTAAAACAAATGACCACTTCATTTGGAAAGCCAGCGGTTGTTTATTGGTATGCCTGATCTTGTAGTACGTGAGAGTTTGCTCAGTAGTGTATGTGCCGTGGGAAATGGTGTCAGTGATGGTGGAAGTTACACAAATTCCAAGATGCTTTGCCACAGGATACTTCTGAGAAAAGTGTGGCATAATGATTAAATTTATTATGATGTCAGATTTTTTTTTACTGCATGCGATGAAATTGCTGCATGTGCTCGTGTGATCTGCTGGGCTTTGCTTTTCTTGCAGATGCTTTGCAACAACGATTCAAATAAGGAGAAAGTGAAACCTCAGAAGGGTGACTCTGAAGATGAGAATGAAGTCGAAATGGAAGATGCTATACAGAAAGTGTGTAATGCAACTGGATGTTCAGTAAGTATTGAGCAGCCTTTTTATGCTTAATGTCCAAACCTTCTTGATACGTGAAAGTAGCCTTGGGAAAAAATTCTAAGAAGTATTCGGCTTGAACAATTTCAGTACCACAGCTGCAAATGGGGGTGGTTTTCATCCTAGACTCAACCCTTAAATGCAGATGAAATATGTACTCTGTGTGGATACCTCACGATTTTGGAAGGTTTGTCTTTGCGGTCTCTCAGAAATTTTACTTGGAAACAAATTCTGTAAAATTTTAAATCCTTTGAGGATGTCTGAAGTTGAACATCCCAAATGACTAGGTACTCTGTGAATCTTAGCCATTGTCACTGGATAGCCAGTGTGGTTCCTGCAGATTGCTGCTTGCACTGTGCAAATGCATGGAACAGGAGGGGTCTAGAGGGAAGCGGTTATGCTGAAACAGCGTAATCCTTTTTCCTGATAGCTTCAGGATTTGGAGTTTCTTCTCCCTCACCTTCTTCAGAATTGGAATGCAGGCTAATTGAAAGGTCATAGAAGAGATGGCAACCCCCTCTCAGTGGTGCAGATGGTTGTTAAATGAACGTATGTCACTGACTTGTCTCTTACTTGAAGAGATAACTCTCTTCAGTGTAATCTTTCTCTTGTGGACAGGACATTGATTTAGTAAGCCAGATTCTGGAAGTGGAAGACTACAATATAGAATCTGCAATATTTGCCATCTTTCAAGTGAACGAAGTGGAAAGAATCAGTAAGTACACAGCGTTTGGCGCCTGGTGCTTCAGAAGAACGCTGTCTGACGTTAGCGTTCACTGTAAACAGCAGCTCAACAGGGACAGTGGCGGTTGAAGCTCGCTGTTGGCTGTGCTGCTGCCTCAGCCTTTCTGTGCTCAGGAAGGTTATTAGTGAGGGCAGAGTCAATCCAGCTTCTGGGAAAAAAGAAACAAACAAACAAAAACGCCAAAAAAAACCCAAACAAAACCACTTTTCCAGAAAGTCTGGAAGAAGGAAATGGCTGACACTGAGGCAGCTACTGGGTAGAGTGTGTCTGTGAAAAACCTCTGTTGTTGGTAGGTGCTGAGGAGCAGTGTGACCCCCAGAGCAAAGGTCAGAAATCGTGTGGCGGAACTCTGTGGGAAGAAAACGGAACTGGTTCAAGAATCTTTGGAAATCAGAGTTTGCATCAAGATGAAATAGAAAACAACAAAGGACAGGCTAGATCCGATGAAGAGAATCGAGCCAGCAGAAACCCAAAGGTATGTGAGGGGTGGTTTGGCAGGGATTTGCATGCCCTTGAACGATTAGGATTGCTTAATCCGCAACTACATTCTTCTTTGAATTAAAAAGAGCTTCCCCTTACCGGATTTTGTTGCTGCTGCAGCTGTGACTTCTCCGATAGAAACATTTAACAGTGACATGTGGCACTCTTCCCAAAATGATACAAAATAAAGTCCAGATAAGTAGTTTGGAATAAGCGTTCTCTGGCAGCTGCTTTGATAGCTGCTTGTTTCCTTTCCAGCGTGTTATTTTTCCCCAGCTGAGCAGAAAACATGTGTTTTCAACTTTGTGCATCCTTCCCTTGCAGGTATCTAAAAAGCAAAAGAAGGAACAGCAGCGGCTAGAGAAGAAGAAGCGGCAGGAAGAAAGGCACCGACAAAAGGTCTTGGCCAACAAGAGTAACTGCGCAGGTAGCAGCCGGACAGAGACAGACTCAAACAACCACGTCACCTTGGTGAAGGCCATGGCAGCTCTAAACATATAACCGAATGTGTTCTGAGTGCTCTGGTGAGAAAAGCAAATAAAACTGATGAAGAAAAAACTCCCCTTAAGCAAATTTCCAAGCATCCATTGTGATCTTAAAATCCCTTTGTGCAGAGATCTCTTAAGCACACATGAATTTCCTGTTTCTTTGGTTGTGGGGCGAACAACTGTTCGGTAATTCTGAATCAACCTGTGTGTGAGAAGAGCTGTTTAAACTTCACGAAAAGTAGAGACTTGGTTTTATAGTTTTGGAGTTAGATGAAGGTGAGAACCTTTTCTTCACACAGCAGTATTAGATTTGCTTTGAGATCTCTTGATGTGCTTAGATTTAATTTTGGGGGTTTTTTTTAGAGCAACTTTTTACTTGATTATGCTTGGAGGAGCTTTACTTTACCTTGCTGTCAGGGAAGGCTTAACAGTTCTCAACTCAGGAACATGGGTTTTTTTTTTCTATTTAAATTTAAAAAGGGAACAGAATCCTTTCCAAAGCTAAGTGTGTCAGCCAAAACTGTATCAAACATGAGATTCCTCTTTTCTTTCCCATGCAAGAAGTTCTAATCTAATTAGAACTCTGTGTGTTGCACTAGGCTCTTTCAGAAGTGATTAATATGTGAAGGGAGACTGGGATTGCTGCATCCATGCTTGCTTAAGTTTGAGATCAGCTCATTTGCTAGCTGTTGAGACCTTTAGGGGGTGTGTGGGGGGGGAAGTAATACCAGTGGATTCATGAGACCACAGAGCCAATTCATCCGATCTGGTGAAGTCTAATGAGGTAGTAAAATGCAACATGAGCTGGCATGAGATTTCTGTTGAGTGTTGTTACTTGGACATCTGGAATCCCATCTCCTTTGCCATACTCTGGAGCTTTTGGGCTACTCCAGAGCTTTAGTCCAAGCCAGAAACTTCATAGTTGTTAGTCTCCAAATGAAATCAGTGTAGCCAAAGGATCAAGAGTCCTGCGAGCAAGCTTCCAAGTAGCAGTGTTCTCTGGGAACCCTGCCTGCTTCACTCTTCATCAATCAAGCTTTCTCCAGGGCAGGATTTTTTCATCTTAAATTCCTCTCTGGTAAGGTCACCAGGTGCCATAGAATGTACAGCTTGAATCCTGTGATGCTTTCCACTGCAGGATTGAGAATTTGAACTGAAGTGTAAGGACTATGGGGCTTGGCCCGCAATTTATGGCTTGCAGTGTTTCAGCTTCGCTCAGGTTTTTGGACTTGTATCAAGCACTAAGTTTGAAGAAGACACACGTGCATTTACACGTGCAATAGATAATAGACACCTCATCAGCCAGGGAAGAGACGAAATAGAATTTTTGAAAGTAAGGAACATCGCTTTTGAAAAAATTCGATGCGTTCTTTGAAGTTTCCAAATCAGCACAGAAATATAAATGTCTTTTTTGATGGAACCGCCAAGATCTGAGCTAGTATTTCTTCATATGCTCTGCTACTGTTTATCAAGAGCATGTGAAGGATAAAAAGAAAGGAGCTCTACTTTAAGTACTGGTGGTGTAGGAGAACAGGCTGTAATGCTGGTGAAGAAGTTCCTTTGGTTCCTGTAATGAGCTTGGTGGAAATAAAATGTAATAGACAGCAGCTCTTACGCTTTACGGTAGGACATAGCGTCTGGCAAGTGAAGCAGCGTGTTAAGTGCGGCTCTAAGTGCCAGTGGTAGGCATGAGTAACTGCCGTAGAGGGAAATCTGAGTAGTATTTCGTAGGCAGGAAGAGCACGGACGAGCCTTGAATTCGCAGTGCTATCCTTGAAGTGAAAAATGACTTTGGTAAAATCTGTTTCATGCCAGCCTTAGCCTGTTGTTAGCTATGTTGCTTCCTGGAATTCTTTTTCACCAAAACGGTCGCTTTTACAGTAGTGGAGGGAAGGGTAAGTCACTTCAGCGTTGTGTGTGATGAGTTGCAGGCAGAGCGAGGTAGTTCAGGGCAACGCATCACCTTTTGTCTTGCCCGGCCGTGTTTTGATTTGAAAGGCGGATGGCTTCTGCAAGTTTGGAAAGACAGTAAGAATTTGCATTTGCACTGTACGAATGAGATGTTTGATCTTAAAGAATTGCTTTTTTGTCTTCCTGAGCCAGAGCTGATGGGAGGATTATTGTTGCTTCAAGCCTGGGGAGCCCTGAAGGGAGTTGTCCTGTAGCCAGCGGACAGGAAGCTGAGCTGCTGTAGGTGTGAAGGGACCTGCAAAACCTAACCTCATCATGTACCTGTAACCAAATATGTAGCTGAAAATGCTTTCATTTCCAAGTGTAATATGATTAAAAGAAACTCTTAATATGCTGGGCTCATAAGTCTTGTTAGACCAGTCACATTCTCTGTTTTTGCCAGGATAGCTTTGTACCTGCCAGAACATTTTGTATCCAAAGATGTTAAAACTTTCATTTTGTCTGTTTTAGATTTTTCCTTTAGCTGTTGAAACTTCCACCTGCCCTCACGATGTGTATTTTTTTCTAGGGAATTGTTACACAGCGTTCCTCAGGGAACTCACTTTTATGCAGAGAATTTGCTTTGTGAACAGGTCGTGGATTTTTCCTCTTAGGAGGACGGGAGGCGAGAAACAAGAGCAGAGAAACATCATGATTCATAGCTCATGTTTACTCTTTGGTGGAGCTAAGTGTGCTTCGTAATACGCGGTCACGGGACAATAAGCACTGCACGTTCCCTGGGTATCTGGGGAGGATCACTGTTTGTTACTAGCTGCTAGCTTACGTCTTCGAGGGTCACACGCGGGCGGAGGGCCGGGAGCGTGCTGTGACTGCCGCTGGACCGGCAGGGTCACTGCCAGCCTCTTGAAGGTGAGGACACAGCAGGACGATGTAGAAAGCTGCTTTCCCTGCAGCCTATCTACCACCATCACCTTCCCCAGAGTTATTTTTTCCAAATCCCGCCCGTGCGGGTGAGGAGTTCAGTTGAACTGGAAGCTTTAAGCATTTAGCCAGGTTCTGTCTGATGTCCGCAAGCCTGTCTTGCCCTTGCAACGTACAGGAGGGCTTTTCTGCTTGTGCTACTCAGTTACTGGTGCACCTTGTTCCTTTTTGGAAGGCTGCCTTTTTTGGTTTATTTAACAGCAGCTTCGCCTCATCTGCAGTGCCTGAACCTCAGCAGAAGTCATGCCATCCGTGGTATCCACATCTGCCTGCCTTTGGGAGTCTGGTGAAACTACACCAGAGTTTTCTTCTCACTTCCCACTCTGGACTCTCAGCAGCGCACCCACTTCTGTTACCAAACCAAATCTCTGTTTTCGGATGCTGAGTGCAATAAAGGTTGCAAAGATGTGCCAGCTGAACGGTGCGAATGGAGTTGTGTGTACGGGGCGGGCTGTGGGTTAATGGCAAAGCTTTCAGATTCATTTAACGACTCTGCACAACTTGGACCCTTCCTGGGGACGGGATCCGTCTGTGGGGCGTACGTTCACCTGCTGGCGTTCACGAGCTTTGGGAACCGCTGAAGGGGAGGGAAATTGTGTGTGAAGAACGACCCATACTCCAGCGTCGTATAAAATGGAGGTGGTTTACATTTGTGGTGAGCTGCACGATCGTTCAGTGCCACTGCCTGGAGCGCAGCCCGTTTGCAGGCACAATGCTAGAGGGCAGCATCAGCTTCCTTGGCTCCATCCCAGCTCTCTCCTCTCTCATCCCAAAACCCTTGAGTGGCACCAGAAAATGAGTAAAAGGAGAAACAGTGTTTTGGAAAGTTAGAAAGTTACCGCGTTTACTGTAGGAAGCGTGAGGAAGGGGTCAGGATGTTGTTTGTGATGAAATGCTTAACGGAGTCAGGCAGGAGCCCTCGACGCTGAAGTGAAATCCTAAGAAAATACCCTTTAAAAACCCTTTATTTTAGGACCCCTGCTCTGAAGGTGTGCAGAACACATCTCTGGACTTGGCATTAAAACCGGAGGTGCCTCCATCGAGGGGCAGCTGGCCCTGGCTCGTCGGGGCTAATGGCGGATCCTGTGCAGCTGCGGTGAGGGACGAGGGGGCTGCAGCCCTGCCAGGACTTGCTGGAGACAAGGTGCAAGAAAGAGCCACCTCAAACCCCTGAGACCACCGCTACCATGCTCCCCCACAGCTTTAGTGAGTACTAATTGCTTAAGTAGTCATTAGGAGTGGGCCAGGGCTGTGTTGTGGCTAAGCTCCCTCAGCAGAGCTGGGTTTGGGGTCGGGGTGCAGCAGCTGCTCGCTTTTTCTGTTGATTTTATTTTATTTTTTTTTTCTCCAAAGCTCTTAAGATTTACTGCTTAGCTGCTAAAATGTCACTTCTGGTAAATGTTTTTTAAGAAAAAGATGCAAAACTGTGTGCATGTGTAAATATTTACTTCAGAAAATCTCTGTGCTGGTTCCTACCCCTTCTGCTATCGATTCCTGAAAAGCAAACACAACGCTGGATGTGCTTTACAAATTGCCTTTGAAAATTTATTTGTATTTGCAGGGATTCCCTCATTTTTATGCTTTACTTAATCGCGGGGAGCAGGCTTTCCCTGTGCAGTGGCACCGGGGAAAGGCGCCGGATGCTTTTTTGGTGCTGCGGGGAAGACAGAACCCCACAATTTAGGTTGTTTCCATCAGGTTTTGAGCCCGGCATGTCTAGCAGGAGGGAGTTGGGCCCTCGCACAGAAAACTGGGGTAATTCTTGTCAGAGTTGCAGGAGGTCCTGGCTGTCCTTTGGAAGCTCTCTGCTGCCCGCCTGTCGCACTCGCAGCTTGTGTCTTTCACGCCGAGTCCCAGATCCTGGAAGAAAATTTGGGGGGATTGAGTCAGGCGAAGGGTGCAAGAGTCAGGGGATGTCTTTTGGACCATGCCCATGGCGTATGCAGCCCCCCGCCTTGAGTTTGGGGTGTCTCGGGTAGTCTTACCTCTGGTGCATGGAACTACTGGGCCACAAACCATGCATGGACCTGTAGGGACCATTTAATTTACTTTATCTACCTAAGTATGCATAGATACTTGCCTCTGACCACAGGGAAGTGCTTTGTTTTGATCCACTTGCTATGAAGCAACAGTGTTTGCTCTGGGGAGGCTGGGGCGGCAGTGCCAGGTCCCCATCCAAGACGGGAGGATCACCTCAAACCCTCAGTATTTGGCCTCTACCAAAGGGCAAGCCCCCTCCTTTGGGAGATCTCCAAGCTCTAAACTTCACCATAGTCCTAGCAAATAAATGTTTGCCCTACTGCTAGCACTTTTCCCTCATTTCCACCCCTTTCCCAGCAAATGGTTTCCGAGCCAGCATGGTCTAAAGAACATTTGGAAGAGAGGTCCCCCGAGAGGGTGGATGCTTGTGCCCTCCCGCTCAGGGCTTTGACCTCGTACCATCTTTTACCGCCAATTATCTGGCTTCCCCAGGTGGAGTATTTGTACATGACCAGTCTGGGACCGCAGCGAGAGGAAGACGGCTTCTTGTAGCAGCGGTCGCGGGCATGGCAGCACCTGGGAGCGCAAGAGTCGCGGTCAGGGCAGGACGGGGAGCGGCGGGGACGATTCTACGGTGGTGACCATCTGGTGGTGCGCAGCCCCCGTGAGAAACGTCTTGCGTTTGTGCCCAGGTTGGGTGCGCAGTCATGCAACAGCTTTGTTCTCCTTGGCGTTGCCCGTGCCGTGGGAGCGAAGGAGGGTGACTTGCGCCTTTCTGGCGTCGTCAGCACAGCTCTCTAATTGCTTTCCCCTTGCTCTGCTGCAGGAACTTGGCAGACGATGCCATGGCTGCTTTCAGTCAGCCCGGGGTGGTAGTTGGATCCCGATGCGTTTCCGCCTAACACTACAAAGGCAGAAGAAAGGCCGATGTGCATCGTTCCCATCGGCCACTGCTAGGAAGCAAGTTTTAAAGAGGTGTTAAGGACGAAGCAATGATTTTTGCATTGTTGTCTCAGCTCCCAGGAGCAGGGACAAGCATTCCCCCTCACTCCTCTCCCAGGGAGAGGGAGGCAAGGAGGGCTGGGGGCACCCGCTTTGCCTTCACCAGCTCCTGACTTGCCAGTCGGTCGCGTCCAGCGGCTGTTTGGATCCCCCAAGCCGCAGTAGCAGCCGTAACCGTTGTAGGACAGCGGCAATTTCCCAGTCTTGTGCTTAATTGTTGAACCGAACTGAATCACGTTGCAGCTGACGGGCCAGCCCTGCAAGTGGAGACAGGGGGTTAGGAGCACTGGGAAAAGCAACCTCCCATCCCACCCCTCCATAGCAAAACCGAGCATTTTCACCCTCCCCAACTTTATGGATAAAAATTGTGAGCACCAGGCCTCGTCTGGCAGGGTGAGAGCTGGCGCAGGGGGTGCTCACAGCAGAGGAGCAGCAAGAAGAGCTTTGTGTCTGGTGGTGGCAGCTCTGGTGTCGGAGTGAGCCTGCGGTGCTGCTGGTCACGCTTTTTATGGCCACCGTGTACTTGCTCAGCAGGGCCCCTCCTTTGGAGAACCCAAAGTGGGCAAACCTTGACAATCCTTGCCGTATCGGGTCCCGCAATGTGTGTAAACCTGTCTCGGCATTGCCGGAGGCCCCAGCTGCGGGATGCCCTACGCTGGGGGAGCCCTTTGCAAGGGGAGGTTTCAGCAGACTGGGATGAGTGGGGTGGACTGGGGTCGAGTCCATGCACGGCTCTGGGTCTCTCAGCATCCCAATGGCTCCCTGAGCAAAGTGGGAGAACTTTAGGTAGAATGGGAACTGCTTTTCCTGGATGACTATTAGTTTTTTGATGTCGTGGTTAGAAAACACCATCCTGTGTCTTTCTGTTTCCATGAGGACTTACCTGGGCAGGGAGAAAACGCAGCCAGTGCAAAGCATCCTCCGCTTCCGACTTACCAAAGCGGGTGAGATGCAGCACCGTGAGCCAAGGAAAGTCCAGCAGTCCTCCAGGATGGGCTGTGGCTGAAGGGAGGGCTGAGCAAAGGCCCCGTATGCCAGTTTTCTTGTTAGTAGGATCTTGTCAGTGCCCAGATGCTCCTTGCGTATGGGGATGCTCCATCATTTTCCCCATATACGCTGCGTGCTGTGCCTGGTCTTGCTCTCAAAACAGAGCAGGCAATGTTTACGGACTGTTGCATGAGGTGGCTGGGTCACCTCTATGTAGAAGCAAAATAAGGCAAGGAATAGGGTAAGTTAAAAAAAAAAAAATAAAATGTAAGTGGTGTATAATGGAAGGGTAAAAAAAGAGGATGGTTATGCTGTTTGCTTGGAGAGAATTTCTAATTGAAAAGGTGACGCCGGACAATTATTTTAGCAGTTGTCTTCTGGCAGAGACTGCAGGCGCACAGTGCTCTGGGCCGCTTTGCGGGGAACCCCAGCACGGGCAGGGGGAGGAAATCTCCCCCATTGCTGATAGGGAAACTGAGGCAGGGAACAAGGATGTCACTTGTGTGGAAACTGGGGAGATGGTGAGAAAAGGGAACCCGGGTCAGGGCCTCAGCAAAATCTCTTCCCCATCTCTGGCACATGCCATTTGCCTCGTCAGCTCTCCAGGCCAGCTTGAGCAGACCCCTGGGACGGCAGCGAGTTAATTAGCTGAACTGAGGCTTGCCGTAATTCAAGATTTTCTGAGTCTGCAGGCCGGTTTTGATCACTGGGGAATGAGGTGTAGTTTTGTGCATCAAAGTGGCTGAGCTTCCAGGTGAAAGACTCTCTACCCCAGCTCCTCTATCCACGGCATGTTTGCAGTAGCCCTTCTCCAAAAGTGAAACAACACCCCCTGGGGCTGAAGGCCTCCTGGGAGGATGTGGATTTTGTGTCTTTTTCACACTATGCAAAACACAACTTTTGCAGCCCAATGTATTGCAGTGCACCCAGGGGGTGTGCAGTATCCGAACCAACACATCAGCACTTGGAGCTCCCTATGTGCGGATGCATACAGCCGGATGTCCAAGCGGAAAAATACATAAATAGTTAAAATTCACCCAGAATTTAAACAGGGAGAGTGTGTTTCAGGTCATCCTGGCCTGCAGTCTGTCTGCGTGATCGCCACTCTCCCATCCCAGCGCGGATTTGATCCTTGGTTTATGCCTTGCAAACAGCAGCTCTTGAGCTGCCCACTCCTTCCTCCTCTCCCCCAGGACTAAATGCTGCTGGATGAAGAGGGTGGTAGAGCTCCATGCCCGGATTATAGCCAGAGGGAAGCATTTCTGATTTAAGGAATATTTCCTGGTGCCGTTGACTTCAGCTTTGGGGCAAGCCAGGGTGGGAATTACAGCTGCCGATGCCCAGGGCATCAGCCCCTGGGGAAAGAGCGTTTTGTTACTGTTTCTGTGACTATATACAAGGAAATATATGTCACCGCTGAGCCCCACGGGGGTTTTGGGGGGTTCAACCCTGCTGAATTAGTCTGCAGGGCAGGAAACCTGCGCCGGGGGATGCTTGGCAGTGGCGGTGGGGAAGCAGCCACGGCCTGAACCGCCTTTTCCTAGGGGACATGCTCGGGGTTGTTGCCGAATTGGGCCAAAACATTCTTTTCTGGTGAGAAATCTGTTTTGCTCTGCACTGGGTGTGAGGCAAGAGCGAGCTCCCGGCCGCCCCATCACAGCAAAGCTTGCCAGTGCCCAGCCCTCCAGCAGCGTTGCGCCGGCCCGCGGCCCTGTGTACCAGCTTTGATTTCTCTATCTTGGGACCATTGCAAATTTTCAGAGCCTGCAGGCTTAGGGCTAGGCAGGGGAGCGGGTCAGGGGTGCGGTTGCATCGCTTCTCGGGTAGCATGGACTGACTTCTCCCTCTCCTGCAAAAAGGGGATGATACCGGTGGGCGATGCAGGCAGCTGGGGCAGTAGCATTATAAATTGCTTCCCTGATCCGCTTGCTCCGCACTCTGCTTATTTGTGCTTTGACCTGTGAGCTGCTGCTGGACTAACTTTAAAAATGTGCATGTGCAAAGGGGCTTTTTTATTCCGGCAATGTGTTATCTCCACATGCTGTGCCTCGGCTGGTGAAACCAGGCACACACCGGGCAGAGGTAAGCTCCCAAGTCATTTGGAAACGCTGCCGCAGGACACAAGGAGGTCCCTATTTTCGGCACTAACTCACTGACTTGCAGGCTTTGGAGGTGACGTTCAAAACACGCTCTTAATTCTGCTGCTCACCTCTGGTTTTTAATTATTTTCCTGGGTATTTCAATGGGAAACCTAGCTAAGAGGTTAGCTGCTCCTCGCCAGCTGCAAGGGGTGGTTGCTGGGCTCAGCTAAGTCACGGCACACTGAGGACTCATGTTTTGTGCTCTCTGGTTTTATTTTGGAGCAACAGAAGAGAATCAGCAGCGAAGCAAAAAGCAGAGGGAGCTGACAGGCTGCGCGGGGAGCTCGAGCCAAGGGGAAATGAGTGTCAGCGGAGAGGCTTGCGTTGGTTTCCGTCTCGCCCTGCGCAGGGACAAGGTGCAGGTGTCCGCCCCTCCCTTGTTTTTCTGTGCTGAAACATTGCATCTGCGCCGCTCTCCCTCCTCGGACCCAGCGTGTACTGTCGCAACTTTGCAAGAGGGTGGTTGTCCTCGTGTCAAAGCCAAAAAGCCCTGAGGAGGAGACCCGCCAGGGTTGGGAAACGCTCCTACGTCCCTTTTCTTACCAGCTTGGAGGTGGTTTTGCAAAAAAACCCTTTTGCTTCAACACCGCCCGGCTCGTCCCCGGCACTTGCTGCGACGCCGGGACAGCCCTCGGCCGCGCATCCGGCAGAGCCAGGCTGCCCGCTCGCATCTGCAGGCACCTCTCTGGCACCAGGTCCCGGATCCTGCAGGGACCGGAGAGAAAGCACATCTGAGATTCTCTTTCTGGGAAGATCCCCCGGGTGCTGGCCTGGAAAAGGGCACAGCAAAAGAGGGAGATGGTCTGGAAAGAGTCATCCCGAACCGCGACTGCGGGGACTCACTGCAGGTGGGGATTCCTGTCCGGGGCACTGAGAGGGGCTGGATCGGTCCCACGCGGCACCGCCGTGCAGCCAGCTTGGCGTAGCAGCAGGCACGGAGCAGGCAGCACCTGCAGTGAGAAGGAGAGCCTGGCCTCATCCGAAACGTGGCACCGGCTGCTTCTAACCTACCTGAAACAGGCTCTGCAAGCCGGCTGGTAAGAGCCACTAGTGCTTGCACTCTCCTCCTGCTCTAAATCACCCAGAAGCTGTTCTTCCCAGCCCGTTCCCAGGCCAAGCCTCTTCTCTGCTTCCCCGTGCCACCCCTTCCCAGCTCCGAGAGCCCTGTGCATCCTGGCTTCAGGACTGTCCCCAGCCTCTGGTGCCGTCCTGCTGACTTCAGCCAGTTGTCACTGGCATGACTCTGCTGACTACGGGGCTGGAATTAGGGATGAACGCTGCCTCGCTTTCCTCCCTTTCCTGAAACCTGTTCCCTGTCTGCTGCTGCCCGTTGCCTGCTCCGCATTTTGCAAAGCTTCAGAGGATGCAGCCAGGGTTGCTCACAAGCCCTGGGATTACCCCGGGGCCCGCGTTAGCCATCCCAGGGCCAGCTCTAGCCACCCCGGGCAGCACTGCTTGTACCGGTCCATTGAAGCCTTCGACGTGCCGCTCCTGCCCCATCCCGAGTAGCAGCCGTGGGCGGTCAGATTTCCTACGGTGCTTCCCTCGAGTCCTGGTGCGAACGTGTGTGGGAGCTTCCCACGAGCTGTGAACGCACCTAGAGTGACCGGAAAATGTGATTTTTGCAAGTTATATGCAGAAATGAGCCAGGGGGGAGGAGGGCTTTGCTGCAAGTCTCCCCACGGAGCGCACGGGGGTTTGGGGAGCAGCGGGACTGCAGCCTGGTTCCTGTCCATGGGTCAGGGAATGGCGGTGCTTACTGCAGGCAAGCAGCACCGCCAGCGTCAGCAGGACCTTCATCTTCCTCTCACCTGGGCCTGGGAGGAGAAACGGAGAACAGACTCAGCCAGCCAGAGTGGCCAGTCGACGGGCGCTGCCTTGCAAACCTTGTCCCTCTGAAATCCAGGCCAAATCCCCCCCAGAATTTGGCGGGAGGAAGGCAGCTGTGCTCCCTTGCGTTTGTGTTGCTGCCTCTTGGCTTTCTGAAGCTGTCCCACCTCCCGAGCATCTCCCACCTCCTGTCCCACTGCTTTTGGCATCCAGGGCATTGCTTTGCAGCAGCAGTGCAGCTATCCCCCTGGGGCTGCAACTTCCCGGCTGAGTTTTTCTCTGAAAGCAGTGACACTTTATCTACAGGCATGGAAAACAGCGAAAAGCAGCACGCCTGCTGCCTCCTCCCTACACCCCCCCCGTATTTTTGTTTCTGCAGCAGCAATGCAACCACCCCATTGCAGCAGCGGGGCAACAGTGGGAGTCACTCACCAGGGGATCGCTCCAGCTCCGATTCCTTGCTGCCAGCCTGTCCTCCTGGGCAGAGTGCTGCCCTCCGCGTCTGGCCCACAGGCTCTGAACTGGAAGCGCTGAAATGACTCGTCTGGCCCAAAAATGCTTTGTGCTACGCCCCTTCCCTCACTGGCCACCCCCCCGTCTCCCTGCGGGCTGCAGCCCGGAGTGACGCAGGGGCCGAGGCAGAGTTTTTGCAAAGTTTGGGGTGTGCTTGGGGAGGACGATGTTGAGTATTTACGGGGATTTCTCTCTGCCCAGCAGCAGCTCACAGAGCACCGGGGTGGTTTAAGCACATTGTTTATTTTCACGTTGATTAAATTTACAGCAGCGCCAACGCGGTCCATGCAGGCAGGGACGTAGGTTGATCCAGATGCAGAAGCAGAGCGTGTGCTCCAGCCCCGCATCCCAGCTCCCATCACCGGCACCGGCGCTTGGAGTAGAAGTGGTAGCGTTTGCTGTAGCTCCTGATGTTTTGCTTCAGGCAAAGCGCCAGGCTGCGGTCGCACTCGCAGGAGAGCTGGGCGCACCAGGAGCCCTGTCCTGCTGGCAGAGGGGAGCCCAGCGTCAGCCCCGGCTTGGGGGGGGGGGGGGGGGGGTGACCCCCCTTTTTCCAGGCCCCTACTTACTGCAGAAGGGGCAGCCGTTGTGCCAGCCGTAGCGGTAGCTCCGTATCTTGGCGTTGCAGCCGTACCTCAGGAGGTTGTTGTAGCAGGTGTCGTGCAGCTGACAGCATCTGTATAGGAGATCGAGGCTTTGGGCGTTGCTTTTTTTTTCCCCCTGACCCATCAAATTTGAAACCATGCAAGGATGTGTTCGGGCAGGGAGATCTTTACGTGGGTACTTACCCGTCCGTGGCATCCTTGGGCTGCCCTTTGCCCCCCCAGCCGCAGTAGCAGCCGTAGGAGGAGTAATGCAGCAAGGCGTCTTTCCCCGTTGCCTTCGTGATCATCTTGTACAGCTCCCAGAAGCTCCCCTGAGCCGGGGACAAGCCTGTGGGGGAAAATCAGTGGGGTTCACGCTGATGCCCGGCTCCCCAGCAGCATCCCCGCACCCCTCCAGCCCCCAAATTGCTACCAGGCTGGTGATGTCCTAAAAATGATTAGATGCGATGGAGAGGAAACGCGTGCCCGGCTCAGTGCGGGAAAGTTGTTGCGCGTTTTGGAGAGGCGGTCGTGAGGAAAGGTGAAGAAATCACCAGTCTGGTCCTAACTTCCATGGATGCGACTGCACGGGGAGCCATGGGACTGGCGCGAGCGAGGACACTTACCCCAAGCAAACATCACAGTGAAGACAAGGACAGAGTTCATCTTTTTGACAGCCCTGGGAGAGGAAACCAAACCTGTGTAATTTCCCCATCGTATCAACCACTTTCTTTTTTACTTCCCCCCTCGTCCAGGGCTAGAGATGCTCCCCACCTCCAGGGATTAGGGGAGAGGAGCGGGGCGAGCGTGTGCCGGTTGCCAGCACTTCGGCACAAAGCGCTGCTGCGTCGGGGCTGGGAAGCGGTGAGAATCGGATGGCGGAGGGGCGGGAAAAAGCAAAGGGAAGGGAAAGGAAGAAAAGTTGGAGGAACGATCAGCCTTCGGGGGCTGCAGCCCATCGCTCTGCCGCTGGCCTGGCATCTCAGGTAGCTTCTCCTTTGCTCCTGCTTTCCCAGCATGGACCTCGCTCCCCGGTTGCACTGTGGCTTTTGGTTAAAGTAGGAAAGGGGAGGGAAGGCGTTCCTCCATTCCCGCTTACCTCAGGAAAGCCGCCGCTTGCTTGCTGGGCCCTGGAGCCAGCAGGGCTTGCTTTATATAGGGTTTGCTCCCCACTGTCAGATGCTCTTCTTGCCCAAATCTTGCTGACTGGGCTTTTCTGCAAAGGAGAAGGTGTCATCTTTCCCCTTTCCGGGAATAAAAGAGATTTCCCCCAACACCCTGGCTCCGTACCGCCTGCGCGGGGGCTGGTGCTGGGTGGGAAAAGCCAGCAAAGCAGCGTCATTTCCAGCCCAAGGAGGAAGCCAACGCTCTCTGTCGCTGGCCAGAGATGCTCGAGGGCCTTTTTCTCTGCCCTCCCCAGCACCACGGTGCCGTATCGGGGGGAAATAAAAGCCCTGATTCAGCTTTTGCATCCCAGCAGCCACGAACAAAAGTGGGTTTGGGGTTTCTGAGGGTTCATACGGTTTGGGAACTGTCCCTCTGCCATGCTGCAAAGGTGATTCAGAGCAAGTTACCGGTTCTTTGGAAAAAGCATACTGACAGCAATAAAATCATCTCTAAATGCGCAGTTGCCAGAGTCACGGGGTTACGCAAGTACTGGATGATTAGAGGCTCACCCTCCATGAGAGGAGAATGAAGCAGAATGGATGTTCTGGGATGAGTGAATGCAACTTCCCTTTGTTTCTCTGTATGATTTTTCCACCTCCTCACTGCAACCCCTGTGCAGAACTCCTCCCTTACGGAGAAACCGTTTAGTCACCAACTTCACTGCCCTCCTCAGTTAGCAGCCGTCTTGGGATGGACGAGGTTTTGAAATCCTCCCTCCTCTGCAGATAACTACTCTTTAGCCTTAATTGTGGCAACCATTTTCACATGAGTAAGCGTCACAGGAGGGTCTCAAATCGTCTCCCACATTTTCCCACTCCCATTTTTCCTGTAAAAACACCTTCTGGCCATATCTTACCTGCCCCTTAATGCACTGTTTTGTTTGAGCTCTGGGAGCAAGTGCAGCTAGCGGGAAGGGGTGTTGGGAGAAGCCAAAAAACCCTACTTGCCATCAGGGCTTGCCGCTGGGGAATTATTTTGTTAACAGACCCCAGGGAGTTTTACTTGGTGGCATGTATTTGTCCCCGTTTCTCTATGCGAAGTGCTCCTCCATAGCTGGGGATCCGGCAGCAGCAACATTGCTCCGCAGCAGGATAGACCTGGTGATAGACCTGGGAATTACAGCCGCTGTCAGACCTTTGGCTTTTTCATGCTGCTGTCAGGACCATGGAAATATTGGGGCGTCAGGCAGGTGGTGTGGCTAAGGTGTGAGATGCAAAAGTGCTCCCCAAACTCGGCAGCCCAGATGCCACCACTGCCTCAATCTCAGTGGCTCTTACAGAAAAACACCACGAAGAATCATTTTGAATACCTTTTATTTAATTATCTTTGCTGGGCAATGAGATCAAGAGAGAAACAAGAGGAGGAAGGGACCAAGCAACAGAAGCTAACGTGTCTTTCTGGGAACTGGGGGATCTCCATCCGCAATGAGTGCCTGCCCTTCCTCACCCTGAGCATCAGCTCACAGGGAGCCTTGCTGGCTCCAGCTCTGTTCAGCCCACACATCAGGTTTTTCTTGCCGTAGCAATGGGGAAAGCCAGTCAATATCTGCAAACCTGGGTGCAGATTTCTCCTCCTCAGCACTGGAGCTTACTTCCTCGGCATTTCAGCTTGAAATAGAAGAGGTAGGATTTATTGTAGGAATGCAAAGCGCTCGCGAAGCACGAAGCCACCGCCTTGTCGCATAGGCAGGTTTCTCTCTTGCACCAGCTCTGCTCGTTACCTGCGGGGGAAAAAACCACGGTGCTCTGCGGTGGCTTTTCCGGCTGGCATCGGCGATGGGGTCCCCTTGGAGCACCCCCGACGCCTGGAGCTGCCCAGGGGAAGCGCGTGAAGAAGCGTGCCCCAGTGCTCGTCCTCTCCAGCCTGCCCGCATCCCTTGCAATGCTCATTTATTATTTATCATACGCTGCGTCCTCCCGTCCACACCCGGCCCGGCATGAGGCTGGTTTCATCCCCGGGGGGCAATGCCCTCCTGCGTACCCTGCTCCGGGGCTGGGGTGTCGCGGGGAGCGGTGCTGGTTCCCCACCTCCCTGGGATCCCCCTCGCGGCGGTACTCACTGCAGAGGATGTCGCCGCTGGCGACGTCGAAGTGGTAGGGCGTTATCAGGGGGCTGCACGTGTCCTCTCGCAGCTTCCTGTAGCAGCAGTCGTGGGCATGGCAGCACCTGCGGGGGACACCGTGTCAAACCGCTGGCCCCGAACCCTCACCACGCTTGGATGGCCCAGCCTCAAACTGCAGGTTACCAGGAGGAGGGGATGACAAGGCAGCAGCAAGATGTGGCTGGGGAACGGCGCAGAACCCCCGCTCAGAGCACGCCAGCGCCGGCGGGCTGCCGGCGAAGAGCTTTTTTAGGGACCCCCGCGCACCCTGCACCGGGACGGCGAGTGGCGATGCTCTTCCAGGTACTCACCGGTCGGTGGAGTCCACCGGGGTCCCTCTGCCCCCGATGCCGCAGAAACAGCCGTACCAGCTGTAGGAGAGCAGGGCGCTTTTCCCCGTGGCCGACTTGATCATCCGCTCCAGCTCCAAAACGCTGCCACGAGCCGGCAGCAAGCCTGCGGAGGGGCAGAAGGACGGGCTCACGCTGGTGCGGAGCGAGGAGGCAGGCAGCACTCCCTGCGCCTCACACCAGGCAGAGGAATTAACTAAGTCTGGCGTTGCTGGAAATACATGCTTTCAGGCACGTGAACCACGAAAAGTCCCCCCCAGACCTCCTCAGGATTATGTCTGGTTTCTGCAGCTACCTGATTTGGTCTGGCAGAAGATATTATTGCTCTCTGCACAGCCTGTGCCACGCTTGCATCCTGCAACTGGCAATGCCACATCGCCAGGATCAGCCGTGGGCTTGGCACTGGCAGGAAGCTGGTGACAACAGGTTCCAGGGCCTCTTAAAATAAATATGGACCTCAGCATCCCAAAGCCTCACCATCACGAAGACCTCCAGGACTACAGCAGTGCTACATGAAGCCTTAGAGAGAAACTGCAAAATTTAGACAAAAACCTGAATCGTGCACAAAGACTCTGGGTTTGTACGTCTTTTTTGCCACGCAGACGAGATCCCAGCCTGGCCCGGTGAAAGAGGGGCACTTACCACAAGCCAAGACCACGGCAAAGAGGAGATTCTTCATCCTCGGGCTGGCCCTGGAGGAGGAAACAGCGACGACGGGCGATGAGCAGCATGCTGGGGGCAGGAGAGATGCTGCCCCCATGCTCGTGCCAAGGGCACGGAGCCGGTCGGGTGCACCCTGGCGGCACCGCACAGTGACATTCGTGTCACCATGGATATACAGCATTGTGAAGGTATCACCGTGCCTAAATGCACACAGCTGATGCCCAGTGGGGCCCTTTGACTCCGTTTTTGGGACACAGCGCTTGGCAGGGACGCGTACAGGGTTGTCCTGCCCGGGGCTGATGGAGAAGCTCACTGTCTGCAGCCTCCCACCGCCGCTCCCCAAGCTGTCTGATGAAATAAAAGGGCAATAAAATCCCTCCTATCCTTACCCTGCCTGGACTTCACAGCTCCGAGACTGCCGGCTTAGCGAGTTTGCTTTATATAGATGGCGAGGTCCACCCCCTCCTCTATCTGCGCTGACGGCGCTATTCGTCGCAGAGCAGGTCTCGCCGAGTGGCCCCTCGGTAAAGGAGAAGATTCCCATCCTTCCCGTCCTTCCCCTTTCCAAGAAACGCGAGTTTCCGCGCAGCAGCGTGCCGCCAGCGTGGCCGGTGGCGACGCTCCCTCTGTCATCTCGCTTCTGCTCATCAGCTGGGCACGAAGCTGTCTCCATCTCGGGCTGACGTGGCTTCTAGGCGTCGGCTGTGGTTTTAAAAGTTGCAGGATTTGGTGCCTGGAGAGCCGGGACAAAAGCTGCTTATGCCCAGGAGGTGCAGAGCTGGCACCGCAGAGGTCAGTGCATCCTTGTTCCAGCTGCAGAGGCGGCACTGTGGCCTCCGTGTCGTCTCAAGCGGGTGCTTGGTTTTGCCAACTCACACCCTGCAACCTCAAAGATGGTTTCTCTTGGGTCTTTCCCTTGCAATTGCCTCCTCAAATCCGTGTCTGCATCCAAATCCAGCCACGCCAAATGGCAAGGGGAGGAAAAGGGAGGACGGCAAACGCTTCATTTCATGGGTCTGTAGTTTCCCTGTCCTGCCCTCTGGGCACAGGAGACTCCGGGAGTGCATGGGCAAGGGGTCTGCAAAATTAAATCAGCAGCGAAGGCTGGAAGCGCCATAGAAACCCGACTTGAAATGCTTTTTGAATGGAGTTCATTTCATCACCATAACCGAGACATGACACGAAGACACGAGGGAGGCAGAAAACCGGAGCAGATAAGAAACAAAAGCTGGTATCTTCCCTGTGAAACCGTGGGGTCCAGAGCAAACACACAGACAAATGCACCGTATCAGGCGCGTATGCAGGGCTCCACCCTCAGTAACTAACCACGCTTCTAGGGAAAGGAATTTGGGGCAGGGGGGCAGATTGTAAGAAAATGGCTCAGGGGTCTGTATTCGAGAAGAAAACCCCTTGTTGAATTTCTTGAGAGCCACCAAAGCTGCCTGCTGGAAGGGACATCACCTCCCGGCTGTCCTCCGAGGCTGGCAGAGATGTCTGTCCCAGGGCTGTTCTTCCCTCTAACCTTTTGTATCCTGCTGCCAAGTGGAATAAAAAGCCATCCAAGCCCAATAAGGAAAGGATGGGGAGCAACAGCTCACCTACCTCCCCACTCAGGTGTGCCGAGTGGCTTACCCACTCGCCATCTGCGCCAGAAGCCATCTCGGAATGCCATGATGCAAACCGATCGGCATCGCACCGACACCCAAACCCCTGCTTTCCCGGGCTGATTTTTAAAACCTTGGCATCCCTGATGATTAAGCATCCCCTTCCCACCTCATCCACAGAAAACTTCTGTTACAGAAGATTTTCCCCATTGCGGTGTTCATTATCTGCACTGCCCGTGCTCGCGTGCTGTGGTGTTGCAGGTCCTTGCCCTTCGGGCCGGGTTTGCTGCTGTGTTGGCCCTGATGGGGACAGATGGCCCTGATCTCCTGGGTTTTTGCCGTAGAGTTTGGCTAAACCTGTGTGAAAGGCACCGTTCGGGGGCCTAAACGGGGACCAAAGGGCTGGGATCACGCACATTGAAGATCCACAGGTGGCTTTAACCAAATCCCCTCATTTTAAGCCCTCCCTTTCCACGGAGGATCTCAGGAGGGCGAGCACGCAAAGCTAAACACTCTCTTCAGTCGAGCCACAAACCCGAGGGCTTAAAAACCGCCTGTGGAAGTTATTATCCCATTGGAAATACGAAAAGTTTCAGCCTTCCTATGGAGCAAAGAAAAAGAGGTATCAACCCGCACGTCTGTGTGTTCAGGGCCTGACTGAAATGTAAACACGCCTGGTGCTTTGATCCGCAAAGCGCACATCTTGGGTGAGAACATCCTGCGGATGGGATGAGCTGATACACAACTATTTTCTTACCTTTTTAGTGCGCGGGTACGCCTTGATCTTCCCCCACCCGCAGGGTGGAGATCCCTGATCTGACGGTGGATAAGTAATCTTCAGTTATTTATTGCTAGTTTCTTGCTGCCTTTGGTGGGCAGCTGTTAGTGGGAGAAGCACCTGGTTAACGAGAAGCGGGTTTAAAAAGGGATCAACGGGGAGAGATGGCAATGTCAGCGTTACGTGGTGTGTTCCCACAACAAAAACTGACTCGGGAATCGTTTATAGCCCGGGGGATCAGGACTCTCCCTCCCTATCAGCGCACACCGGGATGCCAGGCTTGCAGGCTGCCGCTCTCCCAGCATAAAGAAAGCTTAGAAGTTGTTTTAGAGGAGTTGTTTTTGGTCTCCAGATGATCTTGTGCCTAAAGTGTAGGTTTTCAAAGGCATTCGCGTTGAAACTAATGAGTTTGGTGTTTATTTGTCCGGTTTCATTCAGCAATCGCTCTGGTGAAGCCGTTCGATCACACCGTCGTGAAACTCATGTTATGGGGAGGAGGGGTTTAAAACCTAATCCCGTTGTTCTCCTTCTGCTGCCTTTGCTCAGGAGAGGGTCTAACACCGTATTTTTAAACTTTCAGGGTTAATAAAAAAAGGCTTTTGGTATTCAAGTGGGGTGCCAACAGCGTGGTTTTGCTCTGGGTGGGATGGGGGAAAACGAGAGCTCCTGTGGGACAGGGACAACCTCGCTACCACAGTCGCCTCCGGGGTTTGGAGCCGCTGTTTGGGACAGGGCCCTGCCGCCACCGCCCTCGCTCACCCCATCTCCTTGAGCCCCTCAGCACGAAGCCTCCAGCCCCACCTGAGGGGGTCGGGCTGTCCCGCTGCCACCATTGAGGCTCGACACCACCTCCTGTCCCAGCGCAGAGCCTGCACCGGGGCATGGCGGCCCAGGTACGTCCCTCCCATCCGCACCAGCGCGTCACAGCCGTCCCTGGGGCGGGTGACATCCCACGGGCCCACGCTGGGACATCACGGCCATCCCCGGGGCTGGTGACATCCCACGGGCCCACGCTGGGACATCACGGCCATCCCCGGGGCTGGTGACATCCCACGGGCCCACGCTGGGACATCACGGCCATCCCTGGAGCTGGTGACATCCCACGGGCCCACGCTGGGACATCACGGCCATCCCCGGGGCTGGTGACATCCCACGGGCCCACGCTGGGACATCACGGCCATCCCCGGGGCTGGTGACATCCTCAGACCCACACCAGGGCATGCCTGGGCCCATCCCACAGGCCGAGCAGCCACCCGGGCCCCGGGCCCCGGCCTCACGGCGCTCCGGCAGCCCCGGGGCAGGGAGCGGGGACGCGGCCGTTCCCCCGGCCCCGCCAGCCCTCGGGCCGCGACATGGCGGCGTGGAGGACCGCGACGGGCGGCGCTCCGGCCGATTCGTCTCCGTGGTTGTGAGGGCGGGGCCGGCCGCGCGACCGGAAGCGGGGCGGT
>VZTL01007213.1:63043-79910 GCA_013400535.1 Scopus umbretta
TGTGGGTCTGTGGAATTGGGTTGTAGGGCTGGGGCCTGGCTGTGGGTCTGTGGAATTGGGTTGTAGGGCTGGGGCCTGGCTGTGGGGCTGGGTTGTAGGGCTGGGGCCTGGCTGTGGGGCTGTGTTGTAGGTCCGGGGCCGGCTGTGGAGCTCTGGAGCTGGGTTATAGGGCCGGGGCCTGGTTGTGGTGCCAGGACTAGGCTGAGCTGTGGAGCTGGGGCTGTGCTGTAGGACTAGGGATTTGGGGCTGCCTGCCCTCCCAGGCCCTGGGGTCACAGTTTTGGGCCACCTGCAGGCACAGCCCTCCCTGACTGCAGTTCCCCATCCCAATCCCTCACCTGGGCACCTGGCTGTAAAACGTGCCATATTTAAAACAGCTCCTCACGGTAAAACGCTAATATATACTGTGCTGGGGTGGTACAGACCCTTGCTCAGGAGGCTCCCACCATGGCTTCCGGGAGGTTGGTTGGTTGGGGTTTTTTATTCTTCACACTGGCAGTATAACTGGTGGTATCTGGTAAGCGCTCCGATGTGCTCGGAAGTTCCTCTTCAGAGGATGCCGAACTACAACTTGTTGCCTTAGCGTTTATTTGTTAGAGGCAGTAAATAAAAGGCACAACCCCCCCTCCCTCCCACAGGTTCCTAGTAAACTCCGGTGAGTCACTTGGGTGGCGTGTCCCTGTTCGTAGCTCCGCCCGGGGCTTACAGTCCACGACGGGAACTTAATCTTTCACTGCAGGAACAGCAAAAAGGCCAGATCTGTGCTTTCAAGTTCACTCATCTCCCATTTTCACTGAGTTCCTAGCTTCAGAAAAAAATGTTTCTCTTCTTTCCGTCAAAACCTTTCTTTAAGTTGGGAAGGGCACAACTTCCCGATGCTCTGGGTCAAGTTTAAACAATGCCTGACAAAGCCAGCAGCTATAAATACACATAGCCCACCATCTCTGACTCAGCTGTTACTGAACCGTAGGATTGCTGCCTGCCTACACGGTCATACACCACATTTATTGCTATTATTAGCTGACGTGAAGCACTAAAGTGGGAGCTGTAGGGAGATGAAGCTCTCTAGAAGCCTTCTGGCCAATTCCCGTAACTTTTCCCTCTGCTACCCCATCCACAGGTGCCTCGAGAAGCAATGGCCACAGCGGCTCTTCTGAACTTAGCACCATCTCACCACTACTTCCCTTCAAGCACAGCAACCCCTTTCTCCTGGACAAGCGCCATCGACATGCATGTCACCAGGCCAAAATCTGCCAAGGGACGCACGAGGCCAAGCTTCAATTGCTCTCAGAGCGTGGAAGCCTGTCCTTGCCGAGTGCCACCTTCCCTGCCACCGGCAGCTCCCCACGAATTAGCGAATAGCCAGAGAGCATCGTCCACAAAACCAGCATTCCCATCTGGCCAGGTGTCTCCTGAGGAAATCCCGGAGCTCCTGCAGCAAGTGCCTTTGAGGACCGCCTCTTCCCTGAACAAGTACAGGGTGCTTCCCTCCATCGGCTGGAAGGGCGCTGTGGAAGTGGTGGCTGAACAGACCGACGGGCTGAAAGTGAGTGGGGGGCGGGAGGACGCTCCGAAAATCAAAACTTTTTCTGGAGAACAAGGATCTGCCAGGGTATTGTCAGAAATCGATGTCCCCGATGAAGAAAGCTCACATGTGGAATGTCCTCCTGAGAAGCCAGGAAGGAAAATGAGACAAGAGAGCCCTTCCACGTCGACTCTAAGTTTGGAAGAGCCGCTGAAAGAAGAGTCGCAATTGCTGCTCGCCGTTCGATCTCCCTCTGGTCAGAGATTTGAACATCGCTTCAAGCCCACCGACAGTCTCCAGACGGTCCTTGCCGTGGCAGAACAGAAGATGTCGGCCAAATACAAACGCTGCGGTGTTGAAACGATGGAGGTGCCCCGGAGGAGTTTCTCTGACCTCACGAGGTCCCTCCGCGAATGTGGGATTCTCCACAAGTCTGTGCTGTGCATCCGACAGAAAGAGCAGCACGATGCCGATCTTTAGGTGTGCGGAGAGGTCGCCGTGCCACTGTGGGTCATTCTGCTGAGTGGGATGCATCACTGCTTCCAAAAAACCTGACATTCCGATATTTCCTGGGCCTACTTCTTCATCTTGCCGTCTTCCAAAAATTCCCCTTGAGGCAGACTTGTGTATATGTGTGGAAATAGTGTTTCAGGTGCATATACCTGCTACATAAATAGCATCTGTTTTCACGTGTGCCATCACAAATTGCTTCCTGAGCGCCACCAGCTTTTGGCCTCTTTGGTTGTTTGAAATTGCCGATGTTCTTCTTTGAAGACTGAAGTTTCTGAGACCTCTCCCCTTGTCCTTTTCCATATTTCAGGAAGGTTTCACTTCCCAGAGTGGATCTGGATGCAGAGGCAGCTATTTAGGAAGGTAGAAACGGAACTGGTTTACTCTGGAGTAATCTTCAGCAGGTTATCGTCATCCTAAACATCATCTTCTTGAGAGTGACTGACAAGGAGATCAAACCCAAAACCCATCTGGAAATAACAGAAATAACAGAAATAACACTTTAATGGATTCTTGTCAAGTATTAAATCGCCAGACCGACGGTATTGTACCTGTGAGGGCTCAGCTCTTTCTGGATAACCTCAGTGCAGCTTTTAAGAGTGTGACTAAATCGTCTTTTTCAGAATAAATAGTTATTATTTTGGCTGTGTTGGTGAGCAGCGGGATTTTCTACTTAGTTTTCCTTCTCTCATTCAACTCGTGTGATCCGTAGGTAAGAGTGGACGGAGAGTTAAGATGGGACGTTACAAAACACTTCCATTTAATGCCTTTATGCTGAAAAGAGTTAGTCCCAGAAAGCAAGTGCTGCTGTGAGAATTTTTAAATAAAAATAGATTAATTGGATTTGACTGAGGAATTGGCTCAGGCAGTAGACCGTATTTTACTAAACCATCATTAAGAAAGGCTGGTAGGGTAACTTGGCAGGTTTTAGGTGCAGACAATATGCTTGTGCTAAAAAAAGGAAAAAAAAAAAAAAAAAAGCCTTCTAGATTTCTAATGGAAATTCTTACAGCTGAAAGGAAATAATTCAATCTACCCCAGAAACAGACCACTTGCCATGCAGTTGAGCTAGTTTTAATATTTTGAGGTAGAACAAAGGTTATTTTTAAGCTCAGTGTAATGGCCAAACCAGCTCGGAACAGTAATAGTAGTGGAAAGCTGATGCTGGTGCTGCCCAAGAGCGTAGCATCTCCTGCTAAAGCAAGTGCTCGGGGTCCAGCGGCTTTGTAACAGCGGCACCTGACGAAGTGGCGTTACCGACTGCTGCGGGCGGTGGCGGTGGCACGCAGTAGCAACCCCGGTGTCTGCGGGGACACCGGGATGCCGAGACACGTGGGTGCTTTTAATCAGACCTCAGCGGGGAGCAACGCCTTTCACTCAAGTGTTCAGGCACAGGAACCGTTTTCTGTGTTTAATTCAGCATTGGGTGGTTAATTCCCCTCTTTTGATTTTGTGTATGCCGTGTTACTTCTACGTTTCAGAGTGTTCTCGTACTGTGTGGTAGTACAATCAATAAAACCTTTTAGGCTGGAACTTGAACTTACAATGATTTATGTGAACTGGAAGCTTAGCCATTGCACCTCCCCTTAAACGAGAAACGCTGCTATTTTGATGGCAGATACCTCGGGGACTGTCCAAATCAGACTTTGGACGGGCAGCTGCCAGCCACACCATCTTGTGCGTGCCTTCCTGGAGCTTGTGCCTCCGTCCTGTATTAAATAGAAAGTTGCAGCAAAGCAGGAAACCCTTTGGATCAGTGAGTGCCTGCTGCTAACAACCAGAGGCGCGGTGACCGCTGTGCAGCTCTGAGAGCGTACGGGGGCTACTGCTTTAACCAACAACAGAAGAGTAAGAGCAACTTGGATGACGGCGGACACCACTTCTCATCCCGGAGGATATTCCCCCTGAATATCCCCATCTAAGGTACAGCCGAGTGAGAGTTTGATTCTCTAACTCCTGCAGGCTACAGCGTCTCCAAAGATGTGCATTGTAATTCCTTCCTTTTCTGAAAACCACATCAAGTCTTGGTCTATGCAAGCGCAGTGTACGGAAAACACCTCTCTTCTCTCCCAGTTCTCCATCTCTTCCCGTCAAAAGTCTTCTGGGCATGCAGGGGAGGCCTTAGCAGCAACTCTGCCAAGTCCGGCCCAAGAAGGACTATGGGGGAAGAACAGTATTTATCTGACCTCATTTATTGTGTGGTATCATTTAACAAGCTTCCTTGTGGAAATGCTTAAAAAGAATTTCAGAAATTCAGCATTAGATCAGGTGAAGTTCAGTCTGTCACGGGATGCTCCGAGCTGGTCATAAATAGAAAACTCGTCAGGACTCCCGGCTTGGAACATCCTTACCTAAGGCTTTTAAACAACAAAAAAAGTACTGAAGCAAGAAATCAGCAGAGGCATCGTTCAGTATGTGTTCTTTATTCCAATTAAAAGTACATTAGAAACAGCACACAGGACCAGCAGCAGCTTTCATGACAGTTCAACCCAGTACTCTGCTGTCACGAGGTCATTCAGCTGTACTATTAAAGTAGGTGATTGAAACAAGTCTTCCACTCGACACGCAAGCACTCACTCACCTGCCACTTTAAATAGGTTTCCAACAGAATAAAAATAGATACACCCCAGAATACAAAAAGTTTAATTTTAACAGGTTTTTTTTTTTTTCACTAAAGCCTTTATACAAATTGATAAAAGGGTGCACAATTTCCTAAAATTTTAGGTACATTTTAAATGAGCCTTTTTTTACTTGGTAAAAGGATCCATGTTCCTGTCTTTGAACAGAATATGATGGCCAAAATTGCAAAGAAAATTCCTAGTTAAATTTACAATTTGTACATTTGTTTTGAAGTGATTCCTGCACCGAGTAGCAGGCCGATGGCTGCTCACGCATGTCCCATTTTCCCCAAAAAGAGCTCCGCGCCCTAAGTTCTAGTTCAGGAGCTTCCTTCTCCTGGAAACCGGGCTGGGGGAACAACCCACAGGCTTTCAGCTGTGCGCACGAGAATGGTCCCAGCGGAAAGCCTGAGCACAGAAGTTGTAAATCATTCCTTCTCCGGCAAGGATCACCCTGGGGCGAGGGACTGATGACCTGTTCTGCACTACGAGCACAATGAAAGTGGAGCGCTTCCCGTCTGCAATTTGGCTGAGCAATTTAACTCAAAACTCTGGTACTGAAACATACTGTAACAGGTAAATTTGGTGTTCTAAAGGTGGTTTTTTTTTTTTTGGTCGATACAAGCTATCATGATTTCTTTTCTTTCTTTTGTCCCTATTACTGATAGGTGAAGCCCAGCAGTTCTGTCCATTATTCACGCAGAGCTTCACAGCAGCACCTTAGAACTGGCACCACCTGCCTGAAGGTGACCGACCCCCACTCCAACAGTCATTCGCATTTTACGGAGGTGAATTTATTCAGAAAGTCAATTAGTACAGTTCCCTTCGTACTGCCCCTCCCTCCCCACCCCACCCACCTACACCTTGGCCAGGTTAAACGTTTCAGATGAACTTCTAGAGTATGTAATTAAGCACTGTCACCACCGCACTGTTTTACGTATAGCGGCCACTCTAACAAATCAAGGACAAATTAAAAAAAAAAAAAATAAAATAAAAAATACCGCCCAGCAAAAGCAACACAGCACCTGTGTTTGCGAGTATGAGCTACTGGAGACAGCCTCAGGACCATTTACGTAAGAAAAGCAGGGCAAATCCATCAGGAAGCCAGAAATGAGTTTGAGAGAGCTCAGGGGAGCGCCAAAGAGAATGACATCCTATTTTGTACAAGTTGAGTTTTTAGCCAAAAACCAGCTGCCTTGTTTGAGTTTTTTTGGGTGGGTTTGTTTTTTTTTTTCTCTTTTCTTTTCTTTATTTATGTCCATTATATATTTGGCTGTTGAATTTTAACTGATCAGGTTCCTGCTGAACTTTATTCCAATTAAAGGCAATAAAGCTTGCTTTTTTTTTTTTTTAATTTTAGATGATTACATATTGCCCATTTTTTGGCAAGTGTCTGTCTTAGAATTCAAAAGATCTTCCTGTTTTAAGGCTAAACTAAGAAATGTTAAAAGCTTCTGTAAACATTTCCTCTTCCTCCCCATAGTTGCACAATTTGAAGTCCAACTGCAATTTTTAAAATGAGGTAATTTTTGTGTACTCATATCTTAAAGAGTCCTTTTCGGGATTAGCCGAGAGGCGTGCCAATCTGAACGCTGATCCAATTGTGGTGGGAGAGCTTCCACAGCAGGGTACACACCAGTTCCAGCAGCTGTACTTCAGTTAGTTATCTTCTCAATTTCATCCAAGTCGTCAGTATCCAATTTGTTTATCTTTTTGTCTGGGAAAGAGGAGAAATAAGTCAGATTTGGTAACACAGAGCAGAGAAGGGAAAGCTGCTTTCTTTAGCTGGCCTCGAGGAGTTCAGGTTTATCCATGAAATGTTCAGTCAGGTTTTAAAACTACAACATAAAACTTTTTCATCAAAGGCCCATCCGGGTACTCAAGCGTTTCCCATCTCTGGAGCGTCCATTTTAAGGACTATCCAGGTAGGCAGCAAACAGACAACTTATTTCTGCTCCCACCATCTGTAGCGGTTCACAGTCCTAAGTGACATTACACAAAAGGCAGCTGACGTGCTCCTCCGCGGTCAGTTTAAGGCTCGACAAATACCCGATAGATCTGCTCGGTATACAGCTCGTCAAAGTTCTGCAGAAACAACGTCTAGTTTTAGAGAAGGAAGAAAGTCTGAGGGTACGTACTGAAATGTTCCTGGATTCTGTTGAGAATATTCATGCTGTGCTTGCTGTCCACCATGTTAATAGCCAGTCCTCGCTTGCCAAAGCGACCGGTACGTCCAATCCGGTGCAGGTAAGTCTCATTGTCTGGATTTCCATCCTTATCCACAGGAAGGTCAAAATTGATAACAACGGAGACCTGCTCTACATCGATCCCTGATAAAAAGAAAGCACGAGATTACACAACTACATTTAAAGCATTTCATAGCAGGAACAGCCTCCCCTGCGTGCAGTTTGGTCACCATATCCAGGCCACCCAACAGCAGAACTACCGACAGCTTTCAGAGAGCTGCCTCCACATCGCCTGAGGAGTTAAAAAACAGTCGCAAACTCCGAAATGCATCTTTTCCACAAAATCCTTACAGGGCACTTTGAAATAAAAACCATCTAGCTCTTGCACCGGGGAATCCCACTGAAACAGCTAACAGAAAACCAGTTGGAGCTGCTCAGCTTTACCCAGCACTGACATATTTTGGAAACTCCTCCCCGAAGCGGTAAAGGCCGCTTGTTTTTTCCAAGTACTACGTTGTCTTAACTGTTGTAAGATGTCAAATTGCAACACACATTCCTACTGGAGTTCAGTCCTTTTCAGATTTCCGTATTTCGGAACATGTTTATTTTAAACACTGAGGGTCAGCAGGACAAGCCCGGCTTGGTGCCAGAAGCATAGAATTCCCACAGGACGGACTTCTTCATCTCAAGCTGCAGGAAGCCTACAAGGAATCCTGTGTTTGCCCACAGGCATCTTTATAGGCGCAGGCACGGTCAGCCACCCAAAAAGTCTAGGAATTACTTTAAGGCCCCTAGTCTTTTCAGACAGAACCACCTGAGGATATGAATTCTTTCTGCAAGCCGGCCAGCAGCATCTTCTCCCAGAAACTGCTGCTTCTGCCCCTCCCTGGCCCAGCTCTGCCATGCCCTACCTCTGGCACAGACGTTTGTGGTCACCAGCACCTTTTCTTTGCCTTCTCGGAAACGCTCTATCACCGCGGCTCTCTGTTCCACCATCATTTCCCCGCTCAGCAATGCCACCTGATGGCCTTCCTTCGAGAGCTCCGCTGCCAGCCAGCCGGCCGTCTTCCGAGTCTGAAACACAAAGCGAGGCCCGTCTTTGGGAGGAAGTTTTAATGCTGTGAAGCAGGAACAAACCTCCCTGGAAGCGCCGCGGCTGCTCAGTTTTTACACCTCAGAAGGAAACCGCTCCTAAGCACTGCGCCCTCCCCATCACAAACTGCGCTCCCGTATCAGAAATAGGGAGGTGCGCATCTGCCACCACAGGAACCCTTGTTTAAGAAAAGCTGATGTTTTTTTAATTTGCGTCCTGCTCCTCAGCTTTCGCTCTATGAGGGATTACAAATGTATGCTAAAAACTCACGAGCACTGTCAAGAAAACAAAACTCCGCTTGGAAAATGGCAGGCTTAGAGCTGAATGTAGTTGTGAAATCCAGCAGAGGCTCTACAGAGTCTTGAACTAAACAGTTTCCAATTATGACGGTTTTCCGAGCTCCGATTATGTCTGATACTATTACATCTCAAGGCAGCACAAAGCAGACTGCTGCAGCAGACTCCAGATACAGGTTTTATCTTGTCTGAGCTAGCTTTACGTGGCTGTTCTGGTGCTGTCAGCACTGTTTTTTTCCTATGAGTTATGGTGGCTTCCAGAAAAAAAGAAGTCTCAGTATGATTCACAGGGAGACCCCAGAGGTGTATCACCAATTACCTGAGGGAAATGGAGTCCCAGGAAAAGTAATGTATCGGCTGCAGCACTACAAGGCTTCCCCATCCCTCATTCTGCCCTGTTTTGATCCATTTTCCAACCTCAGGGTTTTGGGGTTTTTCAGTAGTTCCGAGTAATACTCAGAATGTTTTGGAAAACTGTGCATTACTCTGATCTTTGTTTCAGAGGACTTCAAGAATAAAAATGAATGACCTGGATGGCCAAACCCAGAGAATCAAGTCAGCTAGTGCTATCCTGGCTCTCAAGACTTCGCTCAAAGAGGGAGCCAGAAAAGCCAAAGAAAAGGGCAACTGAAGTTCTCAGTTTCTCTCTGAAAAGCATGCCTGGCCAGGTTTCTAGCAATAGCAGACGCTAACGGGGTCGTTGGGACTGCTGTTCCCCGGAAGGACTCACGTGGCAGAAGATCATGGCCTGGGCAATGGTGATAGCGCCGTAGATATTACAGAGAGCCTGGAACTTCTCATCTCTGTTATTGCACAGGACGTAGTACTGCTTAATAGTGTCCAGTGTCTCCTCCTCTCGCTTCAGTTTGATGATGTTTGGGTCAGGAACAACTTTTTGAGCAAACTTCCAGACAGAATCCTCAAAAGTGGCTGAAAACAGAAGCATCTGGCAGTCCCTGGGGAGCATTCTGCAAGAGAGAGCAAAATGGGCAGGGTTCCCACGCACCACTGTCACCCCCCTGATATCCTGATGGGATTAATGCTACGGGCAAAGCAGAACAATAACCTCAGAACCGGTTATTTCAGTGGCTGGAAAGACTAATGCTAATCTTACCAACACCTGATCGTTCCCTCATGGACCAGTGGCATCCAGACTTGCATTCTTAAAAATGAATAAACCCTGCTCCAGGGACAGGCTTTTTATTCTGTAAGAAAATGAAACTGCTTGTCATCCCCTGACATTCTGCCTCTGTTAACCATCTGGATTAGAGCTAAATATATCATTTTAATCTTGTTGCTTTATCGGTGAAGTCACCGGTCAAGAATCTAGCCCTGCTGTCCCTACGTTACAAAACAGCCATAATCGAAAGAAACAAAAATCACCTCGGGCAACGTACGCCGAGTCCTTACCTCTGAATGCGGATGCTCTGGTCCTGATGGCCCTGGGTTGCTATCATCACGTCAGCCTCATCCAAGACGAACACTTTGATTTTCTTGGGGTCTATGAATTTCAGCTTGGAACACCAATCCAGCACAGTGCCGGGTGTGCCGATTACAATCTGCTCGGAGATCTTCTGACCTCTCTCCACTGCCAAGACAGAAAGGAAGGCTTTCATAAGATGGCTACGCAGGCAGGGAAATGCTCTGCCCCTCTCCGAACCAGCCTATTTCACCAGCTGACTGCTCTATTGTTCGCTTACTGTACTTCACCCGAGGAACACGATTTTCTCATTTGCGGTCTGTTGGTAGCGTTTCACCTTACTCACATTTATTGCCTCGGACAGCATATGCAAGTTTCAGCTCCGGATAAAACTTTCCCATTTGTTCAATCACTTTTCCTGTTTGAAGCGCCAGCTCGTATGTTGGGGAAAGGCACAAACACTGGAGGGACAGAAGGACAACGTGTTTGAGATGACCAACACCCTCGGCAACGCTATCACACTTGCTTTTTAAATTCCTTATTAATGAAGTTTTCCTGACGACAAATAGGCGAGCAGCTGAACAGTTACTGAAAGCCCATCAGTTCTGCATCCTGAAGCTAGGGGAACGACTCGGTATGACACAGTCACCTAGCTACTGGCTTTCTGCGTTCAGTTCTGCTGCCCAGAATTGAGACCGCAGATACTCTGCTGGGGGACGTACGTGGACAGCAGTGACAAGGACCCTAACACCTACAGTTAGAATAAAAGATAAGAACGGCATTTTTTAAGGACAGAACTCTAGCCTTGGTAACACTACTCAACTAGATCCTAAGGAAACTGGGTTAAAAAAGCCCCTTTCTGGGCATTTCTGCTCTATCGTCATGGATATCTTCTCTCCCATCCCAAATTTCACTTAACTCCCTTCAGCCTGCAATATTTCTCCGATTTAATTTCTCCCAGAATGATTTAACTCCTCACAGAGCAACGGCACCCCGAGCGATGCAAAGGAGGGACGGAAAGGAACAAGTTGTTAGTAAAATCCACGTCTTTTGCATGAAAGGCATTTTGATAGATCCTGGAATCACCAGCTCCTGCTAAGCAGGCTACATAAACAGCATCACAGAGATGGGTGCACGAAGCTATGAATTTACTGTCAACGGTCTCAACAGAAGTACCCAGCCCCTTCACTCAGGGCACTAAACCCCCCGAAACAGTCACGTCCCCGAAACTTTACCTGTGGATACTTGTTCCCAGGTTCAACACGACTGAGCATGGCCAGGACAAAGGCAGCCGTCTTGCCAGTACCCGACTGAGATTGTGCGATCAAGTTCTGTGGGCTGCAGGAGTTACAGCAGACATGAGCTCAGCGAGATGAACCACCCAGACAACGTGTCCGTGGGGTTGACCGATAAAGAAAACGCAAGTGGCATTTTAATACCTTTTAGATTTACCACTGCTCTGGACTGGTGCCTAACTTGACCAGCTACGCTCCACGGGGCCCAAGTTAGTTTCCGCCCTCTACCGACTCTCTCTTTCAGCACCTCTTGATTATGGAGATTTGGAAGGAAAACTGTGATTATCTGGCAGTTCTTTTCCATTTTGCACATCTCCCCCTAGCGTCTTAATATTTCATACATTTCACCTCAGGGGCCCAGAGAGGAAAACCAGCCACGCAGGCAACACAGCATCTCGACTACTCCCAGCCACCCAGGATTTCCAGAGCGATGTTCCGTAGCAGCCTTATTATTTCTCCCCTACAATGACTAGGAAAATCGGATTGACTTTGGCCAAACACCGTGACACTGTGTGTTCAGTACCAGCCCTAAGAAAAGGGCAAATCCAGAGCTGCTGTCACATAATTTGTGACCACAGAAACGCTGTGGCATGGGAACCTGTTCACCACAGCCCGGACAGCTCCCCCATCAGCACCCTCCCCTCCAAAGCTCAGTAACAGTACACCCCATTTTTCAAATCCTTCCTATACTGGAAGGGAGTAGAAAGTGTGTGTACATACGGTTCAGCAAGCATCATGGGCAGGGCATTCTCTTGTATCTTAGATGGTCTGTTGAAGCCCATGGCATAGACTCCTTGCAAGAGCTGCGGTTTCCTGAAAACAGAAGAGTTTTTATACCGTGACCTATTAATGTAGATTTGGTTTTCATTTGTGAACCAAAAGGCGAGAAAAAAAAACCTTGCACCCAGACCTAGAGCTGCCCCTTTCTGCGTACCCGCTGCCATCGCACCGGTAAGCGACTATGATCAGCGCCTGGAAGCTACAACAAGCGACAGCAGAAAGTCTGGCAAGGAAGCTTCGCAAAACCCCCTCGATTTAGTACGTCGGCCTGCATGCCTGCCTTTCGCAGCTACGTGGAAAACCTTGTGTCACAGCTCTAAGGCTAGCGCTGGGCTTCTTGTTCTAAAGCTGCTTTTCAGACAATCCTGGGAATCTCAGGGCAGACAGCATTAATCCTGTCCTTCAGGCCAATCCCTTTTCCTCAGCAGTGCCTAATCTCAGCGCCAAAATTATCGCTCCTTGAAGACTCAAATACAGAACGAAGCGACCTCAGTACGTGAGGAACAGAATGAAGCGTAACATCACGAAATCACTGCGAGGGCTTCGCGAAGTCGTGATGGATTCCGTAATACAAACCAGCTTCTTAACACCAGAGTGACACGGGCTTAGCGCACAAAACTGGTAAATGACTGATCAACTTGGTGCGCCGTGACTACACCTAGTGATCCACGGCTATAACCCGCGCTCAAACCTAAGCGTGCGGTGACACTGCGAGGCGTCAAATGCTCATCAGTTGCTTTTTCTCAAGGGGGAGCTTTCTAGTCTCAGCAGACACTTGTCTAGACAAGGACATCCACGAACAACATCAAATTCAGGTTATGGTGCTAGCGAACTCTTAGCCGATGACCTCCAAGTGCTTACTGGAGTGCTGTTAGTGGTGCTTGGAAGTAAGAGCTTTCCTTTCAAAGCAGGTTACAGGTTTCCTGCCCACCTTTGCCCGCTGTTAAGAACTTCCTATTCAGCACAACAGGGTTTTTAAAGACCGTGTATTACTTTCAGACGACGCCTGGAACAAAAGCTCTTTGAAAGCGTAACCTTGTGCTGCTCAGAGGCAAGGACGTACAAAGCCCAACTCTGCAACAGTTGCCAAGGATACACCAAGTCATAACAAAATGAAGGCTCAATTAGTCTGACTGCCTCCATCATTAACTCACTTGGATTGTTTGGCTATTTCAAGACGGGAATTAGTCTAACAGCCACTGCAGGACCTCAGCTTGTTTTGTGGACATTCAAGCACCAACGTTAACAAAGTGAAACGACACCCTGACATTTCACGGTGAGAAGTCCCATCGGCTCCAATTTCCCCGTGGAGCTTGCAAAAGAGCAACAAAACGATTTTTTTTTATACAGACAACATCAATCCCAACAAGACAGCCTCTTTAGCACATTAAAAAAAGATATAAATCTATCAGGCCTTAAAGACAGCTATCGTCGCTTGAAAGCTCCACTGGTAAAGGTTCTCAATAGGAAGGGTCAGAAAATACTAACGCTAGTAGGCTCTCCAGTACATAAACCCAGTATCGCTGGCAGAGAAAAGACAAGTTTTTCCCCTTTGTATTATTCACTGCTGCTGCTGGACCTTCACAAATAACCGTCAGAGAACAGGAACAGAAGATGGTTGTGTTCATTACTTCTGCCAGTAAAACAAATCTCGTGTTTTCCAAAACACTGCCGTGCTGCTGGAGCACCTGCTCCGAGCCTCCCTGCGTTTGCCGGAGAACCGGTGGCGAAATAACGATGCCTCCGAATCGGAAAAGGTCTCGCTTTGCAATTCACCTAACCCTGGCGACAGTGGCCGTGGAAGGCCAGCCCTCCCTCCCCTGCTCACCTCGCCCGGTGTGCATTTGAAGACCACATCCCATACATTAAAGTTCAGAACAGCGTCGCCAGAGCTGATTACAGGGAGCAAGGCTAGCTCCACTCCGACCAGGACTTAAAATGACCTCGTTTCCGATGGAAGCCTTCACAAGGGACCAAGATAAAATAATTCGCCTTGCATTTAAGTAATACAGTAAATGATACGCTAATTTATTAATGACAAACTGGCAGTAAGGCGAAACAGAAACCCACGCACTTTTACGCTATATCTCCTACGCAGCCAGGGAATCTATCAGGACAGGAGGGGAGGCTCCAACTATCTGATCGGCTCCAAACTCACATCTGCTCTCCTGGTCTCACCAAAAGTGAGTCAACGCTGCTCTCCCCGAGTTCAAGAACGAGGCTTCCTACAACTGAGTGGGTTGAAAAATACAGTCATGAGGGAGCCTGTTCAATATTTCTGTTCCCAGGTTTTAACGGCTCAACGCAGGGAAGTCTCTGGCTCATCCCCCCATCACCCTTCTAGCGGCTTTGAACCGGCAGGCACTTACAGTCGCAGCTCCTCAAAAGACTTCACGGAGTAGAGAGGCGATGTGGGGTCCCTCTGCAGCACCTCCACTTGATTTGTTGTGTCGACCAAGTTACTGCGGATTAGCTTGTTCAACAAGGACTGGGCAGCTCTGTCCTCTGTTGGAAAAGGAGGTAGGGGAAAAATAATTTTAAAAAAAATAAAAAATCACAGCCTGTTTCAGGTGTCGCTCCCACTGAAACGCCGCATTACTGAGCCACTTAAAGAGGCCAAGATGCACCCAAATCCTGAAATTCTCCATTACAGAGCGACATCATAAGAGGGCCCAAATGTCCCAAACGAGACGTCTATCCAGAGATTCACATTTACTATCCAGAAAGACAAACCAAAGCGAGCGCTGTTTTAAGGGGGACCTTAACAGATACAGAACTCTCCTTACTTAAGACATAATAGCTCAGCATCTAACTGGAAGGTGGGACAGGGATAAAAGCCTCTTAAAGCCTCACTATTATCTGACATGTGGGCAGACCCCTTTTACATGGTTGGGTTTTTCGGTTTTTTTTACGGAAAGTTTTGAGGACAAATGGTACTTTGAAAAATTCATGAAATGCAGCAAGGACTGAGGATAAGCGAGATCAAAACAGAAGGCTAAACTGCTGCACTTTGGGGTTTTGCCAATAAATCTGTTTTCTAAAGCAAGTTTCTCTTAAGCCACCTTCTGAAGGATTTAGAGCCGTTACCCACCTCTTAACAGCCATTTCATAAATGCAACACGTTGGTTGCTACAGCAATTCCAGCTCCAGGTTATCCAACTGCTCCTGTATCCAGTCCTGCCTTTGAGGATACTGCTATCCCCTTATTTCTCTCCACTCTAATCCAGGAGTCTCCCAAGTTATTACAGGACCCAATGGCTTTAAAAGTATTACGGAGGAAGGACATGTCTTACAATTAAGTCCTTGGGGCGGGATACAAGATCATCCATCCTGAGACATAAGGCAGACTTACTTTAAGTATATACAAAATTAATTTCTTTTCAGCATTCCTTGCCACAGCTTTTTTCAAGAAGGCGCTTACCCTTCTCCTCATCCTCCGTCTTCTCTACGTTGTCATCTGCCTTGACAACAGCACCTAAATTAAAACAGACAGTTTGGGGGCAGATGTGAGGTCAGGCAGCCCACCCCCGCAGAGTTTCAGGTTTTGAATATTGTGGGAAAAGCTACAAAACAGCCCATTTTCCTGACGAGAGCCCCGCTCTATCGGCGTGCAGAAGAAAGCCAAGTTATGGCTGGCTCTGTATGGCCAAACGGAAGTTTATCAACCATACCAAGAGATTTTGCCTGCACAGCTCCTCGAATACAGCAAAACAGGATTTTAAAAGGTTAGCCTAGCAGAACAAGCACGTGAGCCAGATATTTAGTCTACGCTGCTGTTTAATCTTAGCTTTATGTTTCCTTTTTCTGGGATTTCTCAGCTAATCGGGAATTTATTTTGGCAGCAGCACTCCAAACTCAAGGGAAAAACATTACGCCCTCTCTAAGACCCTTTGAGCGGCTGTAACTCACCATTGGCATCTGGTTTGGTTTTTTCCTCCTTCAGGTGTAAACTGCTCAACTACAAGTGGGGAAAAACACAAAATCAGTCGTTCAAAGGCTACTGCACCTACGTTTTACTACCAGCCAGGAAAAACTGAGCTTTCATCAAGGTTTCCAGATTTACTGCTGGCTAAAACTACTGCACAGGCCCCAGCAAAAACCCGTGCTCGAAGGCAAACAAGATGAAGTTAGCGAGACGAACTTCATTTCAAGAGTTTTAAGACAAATACAACTTTTTCTAAGCGGTAACGATGACATGGAGAAGGGGCTTGGTTTTTTGTCCCTGCATCTCTGCTCCCTAATACCTCTGCTGAGGGCAAAGGGGAGAAAATTGACATTCCGGGATGGAAACTCGAAGGCGAGCACAGCCCTGGCTGGCAGAAGCTGCCCCAGGACGGGTCCCTCTCGCTGAGGGCTTGTTTTACCACCCAAAAAGTGACAGGGAGAGAAGCCCAGAGGGTCTTCCCGCACGCCCAGGGGCTGAGTTAATGCTTTCCAGGCTAAAGCGCAGCGCTTGAGCAGCTCAGAAAAATGGAAAACCCAACGCCTCGAACAAATTTAGATCTTGTCACCAAAATGAAGAGAGAAAAAAGATTTTTTTTTTTTTTTTTTTTTTTTGGCCTCTGGAGGAAGACTGAAGGGTAGGTGACCACTTCTGAAGGGGCGCTGCTGACGGGGGTCAGGGTGCAGAATGGGGTCTGGAGGTAGGGTGAGGGGGAAGGACGGGGGCCTCCCTGCCCTTTTCATACTCAAAAAATGAAGAAGGGAGAGGTAAGAAAGAAAGAAAGAAAGAAAGAAAGAAAGGGGTTTTTTGCTCCTAAAGGAAGACCCCAGGCCCAGGGACGCCCCGAGGCGGTGCTGCCGGCAGGGCCCCGCCGCGAAGGGGGAGCACAGGGGCCTCCCTGCTCCTCTGAGGCATCAGAAAACGGGGAGAAAAGGGGGTTTCCGCGCTCGCTGTTTTCTGTGAGGCGGCGGCGCAGCCCCGGGGGCCCCGCGCCTCAGGGCCGGGCCGCTGCCAGGGTGTGTCGTGTCCGTCCTCCCCCGCCCCGGGCTGCCCCCCGCTCCCCACTCACCGACTCGGCCGCCGCCTCCTGCTCGTCCACGGCCAGGGCCCAGGAGTCGGTGGCCATGTCCGGGCCGGGGGGGCGCTGGCGCCGGGCTCGCCCTGAGCAGCCGCAATGGCGCCGGCCGCGGGAAGGGCGCCT
>VZTL01007213.1:84058-124393 GCA_013400535.1 Scopus umbretta
AGACCAAAGATAGAAAACGGGGGGGGGGGGGGGGGGCAGAGGGGAGATCTGGCCTAGGGCTGCAGAAGACCCAATTTTGGGGGGCTTTAGGATGCTTTCCGGTTTTTTAAAAGACCAAGGGGAGGACAGAAGTGAAAGGCGATGGGAGAAAGGGGGGTTCTTCCCCTCCTGGCAGCTGCTGCGGAAAATCTCAGCCTGGGGAGGCAAGTTGCGGTGGACGGTAAGAGGAGTTCGGACGCCGGCTTGCGTGCCCCTTTCTCTGCCAACTCGCCCATCTCAAGGGCATCTCCTCTGCCCGGGTGGGCTTCGTCCCTTCCCCTGCAGCCCCCGGGAGCAGGAGGGAAGGAGGCGCGGAGAAGCCGGTGGTGTGTGTACAGGGTGATTGTCATGGTTACCTCCCTGACAAAACAAATGGCTCCACTTAATGATGGTCACCCAAACAGATCCGGAAAGTGTGCGCTCATCAGCTGGCTGCCAGTGGGAAGCCGGGTGCTGGCTCGGGGAAGCAAGAAACCCTCCCCGGCTCCTGGGCAGAGCTTCGCCACAGGGGCACGTGTTGCTGGCGGCCGGTGAGGTAAGCCCCCGTCCCCATCCCAGACCCCCGTGGACCACCCCGCAGCGCCGGCAGCCCCGGCGTCGCTGCCCCATGGAGAGGGCCTGGGGAGGCTCCGGGGGGGAGCGAGTGCCACAGGTTGCTGAGGTGGCTGTTGTGCGGCGCTCCCCCCACCCCAAGCCCTGGCGCTTGCTCTCTCTCCCTCTCTCCCTCCCTTTTTCTCTCTCTCCTTATCTCCGTCTCTCCGTGTCTTCCAGAGACAAAAGCAGTCTGAAGCCGTGCCTGCTGCCTTCAGGATTTCTTCTGCCCTTCCTGCCCCCCAAGCCCAGCTGCGGGCAGTTGCAGGAGCTGGCAGGAGTGGGTGAAGTTGCTCCAACCCCCCCATCCCCTTCCTCCTCTTCCTCCTCTCTCTTCTTCCAGGAAAGGTAAGAAAAGCAGTGGCTACTCTCCAGTTGCTCCTGCACCTTTTTAGCAGGCTGGGCTGCGTGTGCTCTGCAGGGGGGGTGGTGGTGTGTGCGCGGGCTGCTACTCTCCAAGGCTGTGCACAATCTCAGCACAAAGCCGCTCTGTGAAGAGATCCCTGTCATAATATTTCTGCAGGCACAAGCCCACACTTTGCAAGCTGCTGCTTCCCTGCCTTGCATTTTCCCAGCTGGATGGTGAGCCCCTGAGCATCCCCCCCGCCCCCCCGCCGCTTCCCAAAATTGTACAGACATTAATAGTGACTGTCTTCATCTCCCTGCAGGGAAAGCAAAGGAGACTGGATGGGTTGGGGGACAGTGCTGGGGGGTGACAGGCTTTTGCTCTCCCAGGCAGCCAGGTGGGATATCCCAGCTGTGGACACGCTGGTTTGGGGGAAGGGAGGACTGACCTTGGCAGGGTGAGGGGGACTTTGATCACCCCGGTAAGGGTCGAAGCACCGAGGACCTGGCTTGCATTTGCCACACTTGACTGGGGCAGGACAGGGGTGGATGGAGAAGGGCTGTGCTGCTCCAGATGCGTCCCATGCATGGGACTGCCTCTCTGGCAGTTTTAGGCCAGCCAAAGAGTGTCTGGGCTAAAACCTCTCTCTCTGGCTCAGCCCAGAGATCTTCTGTGCACCAGCTCAGCTGCAAGCCCAGCGAGGCAGGGGTTAACTAAACCCGTATCAGAAATGCTGTCTGCACAGGGACGTGATTGACAGCTCTAGAAACAGGGCTGGGGACATGAATCATGGTCCTTGAGACCCAGCTCTGGGGCAGCATCGGCACCCCAAGAGACCTGCCATGGGTATGATTGACTGATTGACAGTCCCCAAAACCCGGCGCTGCTAGGGCTGTCAGTCACGTCTCAGCCTGGCACTGCATCACACCGGGAAGAGGGAGCCCGGTGGCATTCACTGGGGGCCCCTCTCGGCAGGGTGCTGGCAGGAGCACCGTGCTTCCCCCACGGCCCCCCAGTCTCCCTCTCCGAGGCCTCGGGGTGCCCCTTGGGGCTGCACTGTCCAGCCCCAACGGGATGCATGCCTCTGGTCAGAAATCTTTGTCACCGCTTTGGCAGCGGGGTACCACGTTGTGACCCCGCAGCAGACGTGCAGCGGCTCTGGGCTGAAACGCAGCGACTGTTTTGCTGGTTTTCCCAGCAGGCGGGGTACCTCGCGCTTGCATTTTGAGGTGAGGGGAGGCTGGAGACAGGAGAATGGCTTCCAGAGCTTTTCATGAGAGGTTCCCACAGGTCTGCCATGGTAGATCCGTGTCTCTTCCAGGAGGTGCTGCTGTCAACTAGCAAAGCCTCCCCTCCCTGCCCTGTGCAAGGGCTCAGACGGGAGAGTGCTGTGTGTGCTGTTTAGGACACTGTTTGCTCCTACTGCTTCCTAGAAATGTTTCAGGGGGTTGATCCCAGTCCCTTGGCCAGGTTTGAGCCTCGTTCTTTGGGGGAGAGCAGCTGGAGGGGCCCTGCATGTCTGCTGTAGGGCCATGCAGCTGACGTGGCTCAGGTAGGCGAAGTCAGGGGTCCCCCAGCAGCATAAGCCATGCTGCCTCTGCAAAGCCAGGGGAAATATTGAAGCATGGCTCTACTTGAGAGCCCTGAAAGTTTGGGAAGCACAGAGCTTCTCCTGTCTTGGTTTTGCAAACAGATGGGAGTTTGCTTTCCAGTGGTGGTGGCCCAGCGGCCTCTGGAGATGCTAACATGTGGTTGTGGTGCAACAAGCACCCCGCCACCAGCCGGGGCGATCCGTCCAGGGCTGTACGCTGTACATCTCCACAAGGCACGCCGGCTGTAATCATCCTGACAAGCCACTGGATGTCAGTGTTGATTGATACAGATGAAGCAGAAGGCATATTTTACCCAGCTGCAGAAAAACAGTCATTCTCCAAGCAGTGTGGATATGACCCAGGTCTGGCCTGGACCTGGAGGTGAGATTTCCAAGGGAACCCGTTTGGGGCTGGTAAGGGGTGACAGCAGGGTGGTGCAGCAATTCAGCAGCCCTAAAAGGCCTCCGGCGCAACGTGCGGTACCAGGGCTGGGCTTCACATGGCTGCCTTCATGTCTTGGGGGGCAAAATCAGCTGGGGCTGCCTCCGGGCAGCTGCCTTCCCAACACCAGGGCTAGGTGGGCATGTGCCGCAGGCAGCACGCGGTTTTATGCCAGCTGCCGAGTGCTGGTTTGGGTTTTACTGGTCTGTTGTCAGCTGAGGGTGGCAGGGACCCTGTGGTGGTGGTACTGCTGAGACCCCAACCTGGTTTTGGGAGCTGCACAGAAGCCAGGCTGCGTACTCATGTCTGCAGCAGTCACGGTTTGCTCTGTTCTTCTATTCAATGCATGAAAATACACCTTAGAAGAGCATTATTCTGCCTCTGTCTTTGCTACACGTGCACAAAAGCCAGATTTTTTGAGGGCACAGGAGTACGTAGAGATGCAGCCGGGCACCCAGGCAGCTCTGAGCAGCTCTCTAAGCGCTCCGCTCCCTTTTCAGGCACGTAAACACCCTTTCCAACCCAGTCCTTTAAAACGTAGCCCCGAGCCTCACCCGTGGGTTGGGGCAGGCGCCTGCAGCCAGGTGGAGCGGCTGGTGCAAGCGCTGGGTGAGCCTGCGCGTCGCAGTGCCGTCTGCGCTCCCAAGCAAAGCCCTGCGCACTCTGCACGTCACCGGGACCGTCCGCAGACGTTGGTGCAGCATCAGTGCCTTCCCCGTAAATTACGCACGGAAATTGTCCAGGGGTATAACCTGGAGCGGGGCGAGCAGGTTACCGGCGTCGCTCCCTCTTCTGTGGCTGTGAAGAGGAGCAGGTTGTCAAGGAAAGAGCGTTTACAAAGCAAGGAAAAATAAAAAAAGAAAAACACGGTGGCATCCCCGTGTGCCGGGTCCTGAACGTGACTGGCCAAGGGATGATTTCCGTCCCCAGCCCTGAGCTGCTGCCCGGCCGATGGGATTACGGGTGTGGGGTGTTTTTGGTGATGCAGCAAGCTGGCTGAAGGTATTCGCCAATGGTTTTCCCTTCTCCTCGTGGCATGCCAAATGCAGCGTGAGGCTGTGGGTCAGGGGGGCATCCCGCGCCTGCTGCACGCAGGAGGCAGGGCACGTTTGGTGGCAGTGAGCGGACACGCTGAGGATGGGGTGGATGCAGGGGTGCCCTGTGCAGCAGGGATGCTGGTGGTAATTTTGGGGATGTGGGGTCCTGTCAGCTCCTGTCCTGAGGGTCCAGTCCTGTGACCTGGATGGAGACGGAGTGCAGGTCCTGGAGCAGCAAAGGCAGGATGGGGAGCAGCCATGGGGAGGGCTTGGTGGCGAGCTCCTGGGGGGGGGCACAGGAGAGAGATGCCAGCTCTCTCACTGCTCTCCCCCCACCAGCCTCCCTGCTCTCCCCTTTCCACACTGCAGTCACTTGATGGCGTTGGCGACACGATCTGTGCGGAGCAGCCCCTGGGCTGTGCTGGCAGCAGCCCGCTGCCTCCCAGCCCTGTCCCAAGAGCCTTCGCTGGGGAAGCAGCCGGGAAGAGCCCCCTGGCCCTTCCCTGTCCTTGTGGGGCAGTTTTTTGCAGCTGGCATAGCAGGCAGGGCTGGTGCAGGGCTCCTCTGAGCCGTGCTGGAACTGCAGGAGAGGTGCAACTCCCCTGGCGTGCTTTATACGGGACATGGCACGGGGCCCTGCGTCCCGCCAAGGGTCCCTTAATGCTTGTGCTGGCCCGAGTGATGCAGAAATCCCCGCTGGCAGAGCAGCTCCCGTGGGAGGCACGTCCTAAGCCTCTGTGCAAGAGAGGCAAGGGGCTTGGATCTCAACCGGGGCTCTGCCGTAAGTCACCGCAGCCAGGAGAGCTGCTGAGGTGAAGTCATGCTCCTGGAGCCTGAACTCCCCCTCTGGCAACCCCATAATGAATTCCTGTTGTGTGCCTAGCTGGTAGAGTGCATCTTCCCCTTGTTATTTCTTGCTTGCTTTCTTCCCTAAGGCAAAATAATCTTCCCTCCTTCTTCTTCCCCACCTGGCACTTAATCACTTCTCAATATCTTGATGGCCTCTGCCATGTCTCAGCAGCGAGACAACCTTCATTATCTCTCCCTGTAGCAGGTGAACTCTTGCCAGCTTCTGCCTTTACAAGCCCCGTTAGCATGGCTTGGAGCATCCCGGTGTGCGACCCTCTCCCCCACGCTCCCAGAGGACTCCTGTGCCGGAGCAGCTGAGGTGGACACGCCTCCGCATCTCCTGACCATGCGGGGCTGCATCCCCCTGGATGCATCCCCCCGACCGCTGCGGGCAGCTCCTGGCGTGAGCAGCCTTTGCGGTGGAAGGAGAGGAGGATTAAATCACAAACAGCTGAGGTTGTTGGCAAGGAATCAGGAGTTTGCCTTGAGATACAGCCCTCTTTACTGCCCTCCATCTTCTCCTCCACTGGTGTTTTATTTTTTCGGGTGCCCTGGCTGCTCTCCCTCATTGTGGCCAGCCCTGCTTGCTCTCCCTCGCTTTCCCTTTCTCTCCCTCTTTCCTCCCTTAGTGCCATTTTCCTGCCTGAACGCTCGTGGCCTTGATGTCTGCTCTTCGCATCTTCCATGGCATTTGCATATAAAGGTGGTTTTAATAACGTAGGGCCGCTAGGAAGTGAGAAACTGATGTATTCCACTGCTGCTGGCTCCTTCTGGGCCTTGTAAATCATTGCATAAGGCATTGCAGAGCCAGCCAGGGAGAACTGCTGCCTAGCAACTTCTCCCAGTGCCCCAGGGGAGCTGGATGCGGCCTGAGAGCTACCTGAAATGTCTCCTTTGAAACTCTGGGTCTTGGGGGAGATGAGCTGGGACGGAAGAAAACCTGCTCCGGGTTGAAAAGAGTTGAAATGTAATTGGCAGAAGTAGCCACTTTGCATCTGAATGCCTCCGCTAAGCACAGCGGAGGGATGAGTCAGCCTTCGCCGAAGGGATCTGGAGATGCGGGGCAGCAGAGCCATGCCACCAACCCAAAATGCAGCGAGGACCGGCTGCCTCCCGGTGGGCAAGGGCGTGGGAGGGCAGGGAGAATGCCTGGCTCTGCCTGCCTGCTCTGCCTTCCCGCAGGCTAAAGGAAAACGCTCAAGGTCATAGTATTATCCTGGAGAAACTTGTCAGTTTGGAGCATAATGAGAAGCAGGAGAGCCAAAATAAGATGTTAACCCGTTCTGTCCAGACTCGAGCAGTAGGTGGGTGCGGGAGCTGGTGAGACGCGTGATCCACCACCGCGAGGTCAGCCTCTGGGGCTGCCTGTCCCCAGCCAGGCAGGTTTAATCTGAACCTCCTCCCTTCCCCCAGCGGGGATTTGGGGCGAGTGTTTGCCTTGTGTCTTCCCACCAGGGTCTTGTCTCCATCCCCATCTCCACCAGTGGAGCCGTCAAGCCCAGGTCTTGTCCTGTCCTGGGTCAGTCACCTCTCTGTCCTCAGGGCTGCAGAAGCCAAAATGGGGTGATGGGGACACGCGAGTGTTTTGGGCACACAGCGCTCCTCATACATTTTTGCCTTTCCACCTCTCTCCAGCTCACTGAGGGCGACCCCAGCATCACCAACAGACTCCCGGGAAGATGCCAGGGCTGATTAACCGGACGACCCGCTCCCCGCTCCCCCTCTCCGCATCGGAGGTGACATCGTGCGTCAGTGGCTATGCCTTCGGGATGACAGCCTTGCTCACCTACCGCAACCCAGAAGCCCAGGCTTTGGAAGGCAAGTTTCAAGGGGGTGAAGCTCCCAGTGCAAGAGCTACTATGGGAGCTGTAGAGCCAGGGATATCGCAGCGCTGGGTTTCTGTCCGTGGCTTAAACCTTTAGATCCTGGCAGGAAGAGTTGCCAAGGGTACTGTGTCCGCGATTGTACCCTCAGCAGTCCAAGGCTACAATTTTTGAAGTGTGAAAAATCCCAGGAGCATGCACGGATGTGCCAAGAGGGAGCTGGCCCCTGTGGTCCTGGCTGGTGGTTCTGGGCAAGTGCTTGGTGTTGCTAAAAACCCTTCTGGCTGGCAGGTCTCTTTGTCTACCCCTTGGATGAGCGCACCACCGTCGTCGGGTTTGAGGCGGCCGTGTCCCGGCGTGCCGTGACGGTGCAGATCAAAGACAAAGCCAAAATAGATGACACGTATTTCAACGGCTGCAGCCTCCCCGATGGAAGAGCTCGCGATGCAAGCGGTGAGGGGGTCAGGGGCGTTTTAATGCATGTGGGAAAGAAAACCGAGGGAAGAGGAATAGGGAGGTGGCAGGGGGTGGGTGGCTGTCATATGCCATGGCATCCTTTTGAAAGGCTGAGCCTTGGGTTGTGGTGCTTGTGTCCTTTCAGTGTCTGCCAAACGTGGCAGTCTCATCCATTTTGGAAAGCACTGATGCTTCTGGACAGCTGAAGGAGTGGTGCAGGTGGCTGGGGCTGGGGCTTTTTAGAGAAATGCTGTTGTGTGCAGTGAGGGCTGGTTTGGGCATTTGGTCCAGGGCTGAGGTTGTCATGGGAGGCCTGGGGAGCTGCATTTTCCGCGGTTGTGACACCGTGTCTCCCTGGTGTGGTCCTCTCTCTGTGCAGGAAGGATCGTGATGGATGAGGACTTGGAGAGGATTGTTTTTGTGGCTAACCTGGGTACAATTCCTCCTCTGGAAAGCGTCTCCATCTTCATCAGCACCTCCTCTGAGCTGCAGACACTGCCCAGCGGGGCGGTGAGGGTTCTTCTGCCGGCTGTGTGTGTCCCCAGGGTCCCCCAGCTCAGCCTGGAGAATGCCAGCAGCCTTTCCAGCCACCAGCTCCGAACGTATGAAAAACCACGGGATGGGGTCTGTCTGGGACTGATCTGGGGGGATGCAGGACTGGCAGAGCAGAAGTCTGCTGTTGCTGCGGGAGGCTGGAGAGCTGCTGCAGGCTTTACCTTCAGCAGATCTGCAGTTCCTGGGGAGATGTCGCACGTGCGCAGTGTTGATTGGGGTTCATCTCACCAGCAGGGACAAGCACTACTGTGGATCGGGGAGCCCGGAGCAAGGGAGCAGGTTCTGCCTGGCTCAGCTGCTGGAGAGCGAGGCCACCAACCCCTTCGAGTACGAGTTCAGCTTCCACCTGGAGATCCGGGGGCCGTGCTTGCTGGCAGGTAGGAGTGCCAGAGCTGTCCTGCTGCACCAGACTGGTTTATCACCTCCACAAGGCAATGTCCACACTCTTCCTTCTCCTCTGCCCCCCCAGTCTGGAGTCTGTTTTGGCAAGTTAACTGTGCTGGCGTGGATTTACCAGTACAGTGCTGATACTAACGTGGGGTGTTGATGCGGCAGAAGCATCGCATAGTCTGCTTGGTTCCTGTTCTCTGCCACCTTGCTATCTCTTCTCCCTGCTCTTCCCCATCCTCAGTCCCTAACCGCACCTTGGTTTCCCCGGGCAGGCGTTGAGAGCCCCACGCACGAGATCCGAGCAGATGCCGACCCCTCCGCTCGCTCCGCCAAGAGCATCGTGATCACGCTGGCCAATAAACACACCTTCGACAGACCCGTGGAGATCCTGATCCATCCAAGTGGTAGGTGGGCTCTGCTTCCTCTCTGCTGGTCTTCTCCCTTCCTGGGACCTTCCCCCCTAGTGCTGGAGACAGCTGGATTAGCTCTGGTTTTGCAAGTACTGTCAGGGGTTAGGCTTGCTGGGAGATAATCCCGGACCCTCTCAAGGTTGCTCATGCTGCCCAAGCTCAGAGGTATTGCTCTGTCTTCACAGCTGAGGGTGCCTGCATCTCTTGCAAACCTAAAGTTTAGCTAAGGCTGTTCTTCACCTGATTCTCTGCATTTCCAGAGCCCCACATGCCTCACGTCTTAATGGAAGAAGGTGATATGACGCCTGCAGAGTATGAACAACACCTGAAGGGGAAGAACGATTTCATTAAAGGCACTAAGAAGGACCCCAGTGCTGAGAAAAAGGTGAGAAGCAAAAGCTGCAGGTGTTAGCTGAGGCTTTCCTTGGGACTGGAGCTGTGTCAGTAAATGATCGCTTGCTTGCTTGCAGTACCAGGTATTACACTGGTCCAACAAGCGCGGCAGCATCCTCCCTCGGAGAGGGGCTTGTGTGGAGGAAGAGGGGAAAATTCTGCAGCGCTTCTGATAAACTGTGTGAGGAAGAAGCTCTGAGATGGTTACTGTGTGTATAATTAGTACTAGTCTAGCACAGCATAATTAGATAGGTACATTGTTATAGCATTAAGGGTATTATAATTATTGCAATGACATAGAATACAATATTCTTTTAATTGCTCAGTAAATGTTTACCATTTCTGGATAGCTGTCAGAGAGAAATAAGTGATTTTACTTGGAATAATGAGCTGAACTGAAGACAAGGTAGGAGAAACTTCTCTTTGTTCTGCTGATCAGCAAATAGAAAAATATCTGTTCTGGGATTTGTGCCTTGTCTTTCAGCAATTCTGAAGCAGCGAGTGACAGTCTAGCAGTTCTGAGCTGCCACATCAGTGTGTCTGGGATCAGTGAAGAGTAGTGGACTGGTCAGAGCCCTCTGAATTTCCAGGGTGGGCACCTTCACCTAAGGCACACGTCGTGCTTGTGTAACCGCAGCCCCAGGCTTACCGTGTCAGCGCTCTGTTTCACACACACAGATGTTCTCATTTGCGACCGGGGATGCTCATTTCCCCTAAAACTCATTCTCCATGTGTCTAAGTCTGGGCCCCCGCTTGGCAGACGTCCCGAGCCTGCTGCGAAGGTGCCTCCCTGTGCTGCTGTGATTTCTCCTTTCACCGGAGACACCTCAACCCTCTTCTCTTTCCTTTTGCCCTTCGCTTTCTCTTGCAGCGCGATGCTGGGATCAGGACTGCATTTGCTCGCATGGCAGGCGTCTCCTTTAATTGTGTTCAGCATGCGGCAGGTGGAACGAAATGAAACTCCCACGCTACGGCTCAGATGGCTCTCTAATTATTTCTGTATCTTTAGCACGTCAAATTATCTGGGTGGGGATCATTCCAGAGCCATTTCTCTGCAGGAAGCCCACCTCTTGGCCCCAGGAGGACTGGGTAGCAACTGCACGGAGCAGGGCAAGAAGCAGAGAAAAAGCCCTGAATATCTGGCGCAAATTATGGGCTAGAATTGCTGCTGCTCAGAACATGACACTGGGCACCTCTCGGCTTAAATGAGTTAGCCCAGAAATTTCAGCAGTAAATGATAATTAATTCTCATCCCTCAGTTTGTTACGCGAAAACCTCGGATGCTCGTCAGCTAGCAGGGTGGTGGGAATGAATGCACACTGGAATCAACTCTCGGTCGACAAGATCTGAATAGTTCACTGCAGCTGGATACCAAGTGAAGGGGAACAGAAGGGAGGGGAGGTGGAGAGAAGAGACGACGCGGGTGAGATGCTTGCTTTTCTGGCTGACCTGTAGGAGCAGCTCCGAGGCTCTTTGCTGAAGGCTTGCCTGTAAAATTCACTCTGAAGGCAGTGGGAAATCCAGATTATGGGCTCATCCCAATCACGCAAGGATTTTATGTCTTGGTTCCCCAAGAGCATCCCAGGGAGTGCTGCGGGTAGGTCCGGGGCCACGAGTCGGTCCTCGGGCAGGGAGACAGCAAGGATCCCTCTAGTCTGAAACGTGATAAACATCCATGCTGGGAAAGATGTTAAACGAAATAACGTCATACGGCTGGAGGAAAATGGGGATGGAAAAAGCCCTTCCAGTTCCCAGTGACTGATGAATTTATACTCCAGAGCATGTGAGCGGAATGCAGGAGGATGAGCGGGAGCCGGGGTGGCAGCGAGGTTGTTCCTGTGAATGGGAACCCTCTTTTCACCAGGGGTCAGAGAAGCAGCATGCAGGCAGCACAGCCGAAAGCGAAGCCCGTGTGTGTGCGTTGATCCGCGGGGACTCTGGAGTTTAGTGAGTTATGTAAAATAAATGTTGGTTGTTAGCTCATAGATCTAGGAACGTGACTCACGGGCTGGAGAAAACAAGCCCGGTTATTTGGGGTCTGTTTTCCTCCTGCTGAAACCAGCAAGAAACAACAGCCTTCGAAAGAGGGGAAGAAAGGCAAGCGAAGCCCCCGAGGACCGAGCTGCTTATTCTAGTGGATGTTTCCACGCTGCAGACCCAGGAATGAAAGGCCGTGGGCTGTGCTGATGGGGGGTCCCGGCGCTCCCTCGAAAGCAGCGATGCACTGATTCACTGCAGCCGTGACCATGAACCCGGGACCGCTTTATATACACACAACAGCAGATTATAAACCCGTCGCAAGAGGTTTTTTCCAGTGTAATTTTATCAGGTTTTTAATGAAGATTGCTACTTGAAATAAAATGAGGCAAAATGCAGAGAGCCATCAGAGCTGTGTGCAGTACAGACACATACATCACCCGGGATCCTGTTGAACGATGTCCCGAGTGTCCGGTTCGGCTTTCCAAAGTGTTTCAATCTGTACAAAGGAAAACAATAAAAGAAATGGGCAGAAAAACCAGCAAACAGAGGCGGCAGGAATGAATCGAAGTGGTGAATACGGCGTGCTGAGGGCTGTATCTCGCACTTCATTATTGAGTGACTGTGGGCAAAACCTCCGGTGTCCCTCAGCGTGATGCTAAACTGGGCTAATAAACCACGTTTTTGGGAGGGATCGAATGAAATGTTTGGAGAATCAGTTTTGCATCCGTGTGTGCAGGGGGTCCCTGATTTAGGCTTTCTGACGGCCTTTGTCTCCCGGGCAAAGCGTGACCATGGCTGGGAGGAGGCGGGAATCCCGTTCACCCGCGGACCAGCTCCGCAGGGGGTACAGAGAGAACAACCTGCAGTGCAGCCTGAGCTCAGTTGTTGTCACCACTGAGGCCAGAACAAGCCGATCCCTGCCCACGAAAGGCCACACACTTACATCTTCGGGCTCGCAGCCCTGCTCTGATTCCCCTCGAAGCGAAAAGGGGCAGAAAAAGCAACCTCTCGAGCTCTCTCCTCCTTTCTTGCAGACGGAAATCATCAGGAAGCGGCTGAACAAGGACATCCCCCACCACGCCGTCATCATGCTCAACTTCTGCCCTGACTTGAGGACTGTCCAGCCAGACCTCCAGAAAGCCCAAGGAGAATTTATCTTCCTCGTAGACCGCAGCAGAAGCATGAGCGACGTGAACATCAACCGCGTCAAGGTACCACGTGGGGGGGAAGTGCCTGCGTGCCAACGAGGGATGAATATTAGAGAGCAGTGGGGGTTGTTGAGTGCTGATGAGTGTTCATTATGAGGGGATGGGGGGTAATTATATGCTGTAGCTTTAGTCATCTCAACCGTGTGGCTTGTTAGGTACCTGCAGCGAAGCTGACTCTCCCCCATTCTGTTCCTCTTCTTCCTATCAGCGCATCAAATGCAAAGGTGTTTTCTTTCCCTTTCTTTGATGGCTTGCTCATCTTCTGCATCCCTTCTCCAGTTCTCCCTGTCTTCGAGAGGGCTTGGGGCGATTGCTGCCTAGGTGGCAATCCTCCAGGGAGCTCCAAGGGACACTTCAGGGCAACATGCTGACCATGCAGGAGGAGACATTTTGCTGATGGGCACCTCTGTGCACCTGGAGAAGTTGTTTGAACATGATGCATCCCTTTTTCAAACACAAATGAGCGCCTGTGGTCCCGTGGAGGATTATAAGAGGTGTGTTGAGACCTCTGGATAAAAAAAGGGGCTGTAGAAAGGCCTTGTCATGATATTTTGTAGGTCTGCGGTTCCCCTGTCAGGTATGTCTCTTACCCAGCTGCAAGGTTGCCCCGTGAGAGCTGGGCTTGGCTTTGTGCCACTGCCCGAAGGATCTGGAGAGGTTCCTGCCCTGAGCTCACTGGGCACCACTCTGTCCATCAAAGGGGAAATCACTCTGGCAACTATTTAGTTATCGTTATCCCTGCCTGACGGTGTTCTGGAGGCCAGGTTGGCGTCCGACGCCTGCCAGCTGGCAGGTCTCGGTGGGAAGCTGCAGTCTGTGGCAAAGGCTCTTTTGGAAAGTTTCTGTCTTGATTTTTGGGGCCAGGTAAGCCCCAATAACGTGATGAATATCACATCCTCCTAGGCAGGGTAATGGGTCTGCGCTGCCGCGTGCGTCTTTGTTGGAGGACAGTGAGGGAATTGCAGAGGCAGGCTTCATCTAAGGGGTTCGGCTGCATTTGGATGTCTGGGAGACTCACCAAGCTGGTGTGTCCCCAGGTGTCCTGCTCGCACCCTTTCCTAACACAAGTGCCACCCAGATGTGGACCCAAATGCTCACCTGGGTATGGCTGCACCACCTTCTGCAGGACTCGCTGCCCAGGCCGAGCAGCAGGGACCATCTTCTAGCCCATCTCCTTACCCATCTGTCTCTGGTTTCCATGGGCACTGCCAGAGGATGGCCACCTCTGGCAACAAGGATCGGGATGCTGGGGAGCCCGAGGATGGCTGCAACAGGTCTCCTGGGATAGGGAGGCTGTCCCCTGTCCCTGCACCCACCAAAGGGTCCAGGGTATCTCCAAGATGGTACCCCAGACCACAGCACATTTTGGAACCTGGGAATCAGGAGGCATCTCTGCCCCAGGCCAGAGTTTTCCTTTCCGACTCCCACATTCCCTGCAGCTTCCATGGAGGCTGGTTTGTCCCATGGGGATGGGGACCTGCAAGGACAGAGCCCTTCTCCGAGAGGTCCTGAACTGGGACTTCCATCCGCAGGAGGGCTGTAAAAACAGCTAAAAAGGCTGTTCCCCTTCTGGAAAAATATTTCTGGGGAGATATCGGAGATTTCGGAGGAGATACCTCAAGGGAGAAAACCATTGCCTCTCTTTTGAGTCCCCCATCCTTGTTTAGGACTTGCAAATATCAGGGCAGGGCTGTTCTTCGTGCGTTCGGGTGGCTGACGCTTGACGGAGACGTCTGCATGGTCCTCAGCTGGCTGAGTGAGCCACGTGGCAGGGCTTGGACGCGCACAGCGGGGAACGCTGAGCTGCAGAGCGGTGGTGCGGGCAGAGAGGCAGACGGGGAGGGGACGGCCCGGCGCGGGCTGGCTGCGTGCAGCAAGGGAGGACGCGCTTTGCTGCCGAGCAGGAGGGCACTCGGCCAAAGTGGCTGGGGTGGAAAGTTCAGGGGTTTAAATTTCCTGCAGCTGATTCCTTTCCCATCCTGGTGCAGCCGGGATGAAGAGCCAGGCCCGTGATGGTGCCCCCGCTGGGCACGCTGGCTGGCAAAACTAGACTCATAACTGGTAATTGACTTCTCTGGAGGCAAACATCTCTTCTTATTGATCTGCCATATAGATATTGAGTGCAACAGGATCAAGATCAATATTTACCACGAGAAGCAATAAATCTTCCCGCTTGCTGAAACAGAAAGCAGGCATCGGCTGCCCGCTTTGGGAAGAATATTTGGAAATCTGTTTTTTCTCCTCATAATTAATTCTGAGATGGGATGTCAGTGTTGAGATTTGGAAGAGCCAGCATCCCAGGAGCCATCTGGGAAGCAGCGGTATAAATATATTCTCGTAGGTTTGAGATAACAGCTTGGTTTGAAGTCCCCTGGAGCCTGTTAAAGGGCAGCCCCGTTCCCGTACGTTATTTCGCTGATTCGCAGCGCTCCGGCTCTGCCCTGCGGCTGAGTCTCACAGGGGTCGGGAACCAGGCTGACCTGCCACCCTATGGCTCTTCCCAGGCTGGGGATTTTCTCTGCATGCCGCTCCGGCACCCCCCCTCTGCGGTTACGCGGTCTTTGCCGCTGCATATGACAAAGCAAGGAGGCTGCTCTTGCTCATTTGACCTTGGCAGCTCTTCTCTTGGGGCTGGCTCTAGGGTTTCTGCTGCCCTAGGCAGACTGGCAGGAGTCTGCCTTTATCAGCATATAAACAGAAGGAACCAAGGCGCTCCTGAACACTGCCAGCACTTTGCTTTAAATTGGCCTCCCTCTCCTGCCACGCTAATTGCTCCTGCTGCCCCTGCAAGCTCAGGAGCTCCTTGGGTAGCTCTTGCCCCGTCGCTGCTAACACAAGCTCTGTCCTGGAGCTGTCCATGGCCATCACTTGTCTGAGACAATTCAAAATCCTCTTCCCTTATGTAAAGACTAGGAATAGGCGAGTTAGATAACCACCTCTGGTAAAGAAAATAGCTTAAAACTGTCTCTCCCAGTTATTTTAATGGATGCCAGCTATGAATACAAGAGAATTGGGGATGGGGGAGGCTTTTCCTTTTGTGTAACTTTAAGCTGTTTGTTTATTTTCTGCAAGTTTGGACATTGAAATGCATTGCGTGTCGCACTTCTCAATTTCACACTCTGCTTCTCACCCACTAGCTCCATGCTGCAGTACCTTATTGCAAGCACAAATTTAATCAGTTAAAAACAAACAGAAAAATTTGTTCAGCTCCTTTTTTGAAGGCTCCCCATTTTCCTCACTGTTTTGGGACCCAAATATCATTAACGGACTTTGGAAAGAGCAGAGTAATATGCAGTGGTTTCACATGCAGTGCATGTGAAAGAAACAGTTGTTTTCTTATCGAGTGCATGCAGACAAGTGCAGGTGGGAGTAAGGTGTGATGGCAAGGTAGTACCTGGGCAGAGCTTTTCCTGGTGAGGCTGGGGGAGCCAGGGAGAGACCCGGCACGCCTGATGTCTGCTTGCATTCCACCCCCAGGATGCCTTGTTGGTCATTCTCAAGAGCCTGATGCCAGCGTGTCTCTTCAACATCATTGGGTTTGGATCCACCTTCAAGACCCTCTTTCCTGCCAGTCAGACTTACTGCGAGGTGGGTGAAGGGGGAGCCACGTTTCCTTGCTGCTCAGAGGGTGCTGGTGCAGAGGCTGATGATTCTGCTGCTCCTTTGGGCAGGAGAGTCTGGCCATCGCCTGCGAGAGCATCAAGAGGATCCGGGCGGATATGGGTGGCACCAACATCTTATCACCTTTGAAGTGGGTCATTCGGCAGCCCATCCGCATGGGCCATCCCCGACTGCTCTTCCTGCTGACGGACGGGGCCATCAGCAACACGGGGAAGGTCCTGGAGCTGTTGCGAAACCACTCCTGCTCCACCAGGTACAGAGGGCAGCAGGGCTCGCCGCTGTGGGGGCAAAAGCCTGGCACGGCAGGGGGACATGCTTCTCCTCGAACATGGCTCCATCGCACAGACGTCCCCGCTTCAGAAAGAGAGGCAGGAGACATTGCTGGTATGAGCCATGGGAGAACCTCAAAGGGTTTGGAACAGATCCCAGAAGTTCAGATGCTTTTTAAACAATCAAAAGCAGGATAATTGGGCTGACAACTTCACAGGCTCTCGTCTGATGCTTCCTGCTAGGAGAGATTGACACACGAACAATCTTCCTTGCCGGGTTTTTTTATTTTTTTAAAGCACATCTGGGTCTGGCCTCAGCTGCTTCCAGGATGGGGCTGCACAGAATTGAATATGCTGAAAGAGAGCAATGTAAAAAGCAGCTAATTTGTGCATCGAGCTCCCAGCCTGGTTCCCCAGCCCTGACGACAGGCTGGTCTGGTTTCTCCTTTGCCTCTTTAAGGGGCATGAAACATAAGACAAATGTAGGAAAACCTTATTCCTCTTCCATCCCTCAGACTTCAGGGCTTATCAGGGAAGCTCCTGTATCATTTTTGTACTGTATGGAGGTCTAACTGCTTCCCAGCTGTACGGGGCAACCCATCCCTCGCTCTTATAGAGGCATGGTGGTGGGCTAAATGCAATCAGAGTTAGTGTGGTCTCAGGGGACCCTGGAAGGCAGTGCCCAGCGCACCGCTGAGTCGTGTGTGTGTGGCCCCTGTCTCAAAAGAGCCTTGTTTAAGAGGGTGTGAGGCTGACCTAAGATTTGCAGCCAGCTGGGGATTAAAAACCTTGAAGAGAAGAGCCCCTTGTGCAGATGCAGTTTGCTGCTGAAGGTGTTTTTTTCCTCAGCTATCCACCGCCCTGGCCGAACGATGTATCCCACCCATGCCCATCCCTCCCGGCTTCTTACTGCATCCATCCCCACCAGGCACTGCTCCCTCCTGCCCTCCCTGCCCAGGCTCCAGCTCAGCTCTGGGTTTGCAGCCTCCAGCAGAAACCAAATCCTGACTCACTGAGCTGGGATCAGGGGAGCAGCCTCGCCTGGCTGGTTCCTCTTTCCTTGAGAAAACATTCATTTTAATTGTGAGCAGAGATAATTACTGGGTCTTTAGTGCTATTGACCACAGACACTCAGCAGAGAAAAGAGCTGAACTGGCAGCAAGGCAACTTGTTTGTGTTTGCAGAGGAGGCAAGGGCTTGGGTCCTGCTGGGAAGCCCCTGAGCATCTCAGCTGAAGGCTGAAGGCTCTTCGGGGAAGGGATTTGAGGTCTGCTGAGAGGAGCGGGCTGGTGGTTCCCAACCCTCCTGCCAGCCACCTAAAAGAGGAGCTGGTTCATATTCCTCCGGACATGCTGGATCGCTGCATAGCAGTGGGATAAAGCTGGGGCAGGGGGTCTGCTGCCTGCAGGGAGTGGGTGAGCTATATGGGGCTGGGGATTGGGAAGGCTTGACCCCTGGATCCCGACGCTCCCTGTCCCTTTGCAGGTGCTACAGCTTCGGCATCGGGCCAAACGCCTGCAGGAGACTGGTTCGGGGGCTGGCTGCCGTGTCCAGGGGCATCGCCGAGTTCCTGGCAGAGGGCGAGAGGCTGCAGCCCAAGGTACGGCTGCAGCCCAAGGTACGGCTGCCCGCTCCCAGGGGACCACCCTGTAAGGCTCTAAACGATGCTCTGGTTCAGCGAGAGGGAGGCCACGGCTCACTAGCGGGTCTTATTCCCCATCCTGGTGCTGCCTTCCCAACTCCCACGCGGCAGCAGGTGGGTGAGCGGGAGGGGATGAAAGAGCATCTTCATCTCCGGCTGTCAGAGGGAGTGGGAGGGTGTGTTTACCCTCCGCGCAGGGATGGGGAGAAGCGATAGCCGCGATACAGCAGCTTTGGCTTCAAAGGTAGCTGCTGCCTCAGACACCGGCAAGGGCAGAGGAACCGGCATCAAAGCAGCCAATTAGTTCTGAAGTCAGGCTCAGCCCTGGCGTTGCTCGGGCGAGAAGTACCCGGGGTCTGAGCGGGACGAATACGCTGTGATAGCTTTGCCTATTAAGCCAACGTTAAAGCAAAGAGGGGAGCCTCTTCATTTCCACTCTCCCCATGAAGACTGAGTAAACTGATGTGCCTCAAATACGCCGTAAGAATGGCTCTGTCCCCTGGTGAAAGCACGGTGCCTAACCCGTCATCCACTGGATGACTAAACTCAGAGAGAATTGGGTCTTTAGCTCCTAAATACCTCTAAAAAGCTGGCTCCTACGTTCTTGATCCCAAAAGAAGGAGTTCAGCAGTCCACCCCTCTGCAGGAACCTGGAGCACACAAAAACCTCTCTAAGACAGAACAGCATCAGCATTTCTGATGTAAATTAAAAGCAAAGACAGTGAAGGGAGAAGGTTTTTTTTATAGAGCTATTAATAAAGAGCTTTGCAGGCTGTGCAGCTCGGTGCCTTCAGCAGTCTGAGGCATCAATTAATGGCCTTATAAAACACAGCCTGGTGTGTCTTCCTGAGCCTGTGAAAAAGCAGCGAACAATAGAGAACGTTTGAGCTGTTCTGCCTCTCAATCTGGTGTTCACTTCCCCTGGTGTGCAGGGAAGCTCTTGTAGATGGCTCCCTGGTAAGTTTGTCCATGAGATATTCACGGATATTGGTCTTCTCCACATGTGTAATTGGCAGAGCATTGCTGATCTCCAGCAGTGGCTTGTGCCAGCAAGGACCTGTACCAAAAATAGCGGTGCTGTCAGTCGGTGTGTGAGTGTCAGGGCTTGGGGCAGAGCCAGGGCTCAGAAAAGTCAATGTCACCAGCTTTTCCTTTGTGCTGGAGGGGAGCAGGGGATGCTGCCTCGCACCGGAGCAAGCTACCTCTGGCCCCAAGCCCCCACCTTGCTCTGAGCTGGCAACATGCCGCCCCGTGCTCTGTCAATCTCTGCTCTGCTGCCCTTGGTATAACCATGCCAAGGGGCTGGGGGTGCTGGGATGGGTATCAGAGCAGTCTGAGAGAGAGCAGGCTCCCATCCACAAATCAGCTGATGGATTTGTTTGGGGAAATTTTCCCCTTCCCCTCCAACACACTGTGCATGCACCGTGGCCCACGCAACATCCACTTGCTGCATAACTGCTCCCCTTTGCTTTCTACCTCAGATGATCAAGTCGCTGAAGAAGGCGATGGCGCCGGTCCTGAGTGACGTGTCCGTGGAGTGGGTCTTTCCCGAGAGCACCGAGGTCTTGGTTTCCCCCGTCAGCACCAGTTGCCTCTTCCCTGGTGACCACCTGGTTGGCTACGGCATCATCTGCGACACCTCCCCGTACATCTCCAATCCCAGATCTGTGAGTCCCTGCTGCACTGGCTGGTGGGGCTGTCCCGGGGCGCAGGGGGTGTTGGTGTGCACGTGCGCAAGCGTGCGTGGTCAGGAGCTGTCTCTTGCTTCCTTGCTCTGTGCTCAAGGGAGATGGTGGGTGAGACATCGGGGAGGTAGAGGAGCTCAGTGGATAAGGGTGCTAGTGCACAAGCCGTGGCTCCTCTCGGCCAGGAGGTCCTACTGGCCACAGTGGTAGGACCTATTCCCTCTCTCTGCTTTCCCCCAGGACAAGAGGCGACGTTACAGCATGATGCGGTCCCAAGAGTCGGGCAGCTCTGTTTTCTTTCACTCCCAGGAGGAGGGAGCAGGCATGGAGAGCTGGAACCACTCCAGAGACTCGGAGGGCTGCTGCCCTGCCGAATGGGCCCCCGATCACCTGGTGGTGGGCAGAGATCCCGAGGGAGAATCGGACACGGACACCGGTCAGATTTTCCTCTGTACAAGCGTGGGTGTGATGCCCCTGTCTTTCTAATCATGCTTCTGTCACTGCTCTGCCAATTTGCTTGTCTGACAAATAAGTCTCTTCAGCTGTATCTCTGCAAGGAGCCAGAGGGGTTTGCAGGAGGGATGACAGATCTCCCAAGGCTTGAGCGAGTCTATTTGGTTTGGATGTTTTACCCAAACCTGTGAGGAAATCAAGGGAAGCCCTGGAGAACTGGCTTCTTTGGAGATTTTCAAAGCAGCTCTAGCTTTGGCCACATAATTCTTTACGAGTTTCCCAGGCTGCCCTCCGGCATGTGGAGAAGGAGAGGAGTGAGCAAATGGGTAGCCCAGCTAGACTGTCCCCGTACCTGCAAAGCGGTCGCTTCCCCGCAAGCCCTGGCATTGCAGTTTCAGGTCAGGAGAGGGGGGGGGCAATGAATCCACAGCCCTGTCCCCAGGGTGTCACCCCTCGCCATCATAGTTCAGCCGGGCACCTGTGTCAGCAACATGTGGCGTAAAGCGGCTGGTGGCACCCCAGAGCTGGTTGCATTTCCATGCCACAAGGAAACCTCTGTTACTCACGGGATGTTCTTCCCTTATATCTGGAGAGGAACTGTGCTGCGCATCCCCTCAACCTTGTCAAAAGCAATGAGAAATCATGTCTTTCCAAATGAAATTTTACTCTTGCTCTGACAGGAGAATGTCTGCACTAATGAAATTTCATTAGTAAAAACTTTGTCTTCTCCAGGGAGGTTTGGGGAAATGCAGTCAGGCTTTTTCTGGCTGAAAACTGCTCAGACAAAACCTCCCCAACCTGCTCTCCTGACATCCCCAGGAGTTTTGAGTGTAGGCTCTTATTTCCTTTCATGGTTTCGTTGCTTCACTTAAACCAGGGCAGGGCTGAGCGTGGCCCCCTCAGCCCTGGGAGGACCACAGGGCTGGGCTCCCTGCTGCCCACCCTGAGCCAAGGGTGGATGGTGCTGGCTGCTCCCACTCAGGAGCACAGCTGATCCTCTCTCCCGCCGTGCAGGAACGGACGTGAAGGCTTCCTCCAGGAGACGGGCTTACAGCACCACCCAAATCGCCGACCACGAGCCTTGCAAGAAGGTGCCCACGGCCAGCGATCCTGGCACCACGCTGGTGAAAAACCCCCTTCGGAAAACCCACCTGCAGGACCTGCAGCAGGTCAGCCCCGAGCCCTGGCAGGTGGATTTCCAGGTACGTGACCCCCGGAGAGGCTTTCCCTGCAGGCGCAGGCCAGCGTGCAGCAGCAGCAAAATCTGGCTTACGCTAGTCCTGAGAGATATATATATGTGCGTATATATGTGTGTGTCTGTGGTGCAGCACATCATAAACATGTAGGAAGCAAGCCAAGCAGGGAGGAAAGTGCTGTCCTGATATCCCATGGCACGGCCTCCCCACGGAAGCCCGGCTTTTCTTTGCTAAATGCCTCTCCCCTTCTTCAGAGTGGCCTGTGCTTCACCTTGCTGCTCATCTGATCCCCAGGCTGCTCCTTCCTTTGCATTTCCTTAGAGTTTGGCCATGCGACGCAAACTCTCTGTATGGCTGCGGCATCTGTGTGCCCTGCAGGGGAAAAGAAAGTCAGTCGCCACGCGGATCCCCCCGCTGCTCCGGTTGGGACCACAGCCCACATGCAGTGTCGGGCCGAGACGCGGACCTGGGTGATGATACATCTGCTGAGCAGTGTTACGTCCCCGGCCCGCAGCAGATAGCAGGTGAAATTTGGGACACTTTTTAGGCTGATCTGTGGAAGGGTGGGGATGGTTTTATCCCGTCCTCGGCATTGCCAGGATGCTGTGCTCTGAAATCAGCATCTGCAGGGCTGGGAGGACCAGCAGCACTTTTGTTCCCATGGAAACTCAGAGCGAGATGTCTGGGGCTTTCGTTGCTCTTCTGCTGCGGGTTAGAGACCAGCTGGGTGAAGGGGGGCTGGAGGTGAGATGAGGGGGCAAAGGGGAAGAAGGGCCACTGCTCCACAGGGAGGAACGAGACCTCTACCCTCCAGCCGCGTCAGTCAGGGTGGTGAACAGCATCGCGTGGCGAAGGGCAAGCAGCGGTAGGTTTTAGGGGTACCTGTGACCTTGACTGCATTGCGAAGGGCCACAGAGCAGCATCCTGCCCACGGGATGCTCAGCGTGAAGGCAGGGATGGAAACAACTCCCTTCTGGAGGGCAGTAAATAGTTAACAGCATGAATCCTGGTCTTAATTAATTGCAGCCTGGTTTTGCTCTCCCTCGTGCTGCGAGGGTTCCCAGTGGCTCTCCCAGCTCCCAGTCGGGCTTGACATTTTCGGGGGTGTGAATGTGAGCCCTCTGCTCATCTCCACGTGTGCTGTGCTGGGAAGGAAAGATCAACACTTGCAATGGGCAGCTTAAACCCCCGGCTCTGTTCCCAGCTGGCTTCCTCTGGCTGGGAGGAGAGCTCAGGCAGGAGAAAGAGCAGGATTGGAATGGAAAGGGTCTGGCAGCGGCTTCTGTGACCGGCTTGGTTTTAAATGTCTCAATCCTACCTTGGTAAGGAGCTCTTGGAGCTGCCTGCCTCCCATTTTTGCTGGTGGTCTCATAGAGCATCAAAAATTAGGTGGTGATGGAGGCCACGTTCTTGCCCGCCACCCAGAGAAAGCATCTTTCCATCCAGCACTGAAATCCACCACTTTTCACCACCTCTGAACCTTGCTGGTGTTGTGCTAGGAAAATAGAGAGACTGCTGGTTTTAGGGGGACCTTCCCACAGCCCCGGGGACGGGGATAGAAACAGCCAGAGCTCGGTGTCTCTGCTAGCCATGGAGGGGGAACGTCTGTGCAGGATGTGGCACCGGAGGTTCTGGAGGGGGGATTCATGTCTCCTGAAAGTGGAGAAACAGTCTTGCAAAAAGAAAAAAGATAAAAATTCCCTTCTCCCCATCCCCTGCGCCTCTCTCCTTTCGTTACTAAGCAACTGGTCCTTGATCTTTCTGTCTCTCTTCTTTCCTTTGGTTCCCAAGTAAAGTCATTAAAATGTCTGGAGGGATGAAACTCATATTTCACCTTCTGCCCGGCTGGGGAAGGAGCCCCGGGGGCCAGGGTCCCCTGGGGACACCCTGCGGGTCTGATGGAGGGCTCTGTCTGGGCACAGATCCCAGCCAGAGCTGAGCAGAGAGGGACCTGCGTGTTTGCACGATTGCATCTCATGCTGGGGTCGGGCAGGGAACAGTCGGGATCAGAAGGGACAGAGCAGGTCCGTGCCATCGGCTGTAGCTGGCTCCAGCCCTAACGCTTGCTCTGCTCTCAGCCCTTTTCAGCCAGCCCGCAGGTCTCTGCCACGAGGATCCATGGCGCGGGCGCCCGGCGGCCATCCCTGCTCCACCAGAGCTGCATGTCCTTCTGCCACGATGTCGACTCGCCGCCGGTGCCGGATGGGCTGCAGCAGGCAGCTCCGGGAAGGAGTTTGGGACCACTCAATGCCAGCGCGAGCCTGAGGTCTTCGTCGGACAGCCGGAGCCCCGGGGATCTGGGTAACTGGGGAGCAAGGGAGGCACGGCCAGCCTCACCTGTCCGTGCTTGCTTTCAGTGGTGTTGCATGGCGTTCTGTGCCACCATGTGAAAATTAGGAAGTATTAATTATGGTTTCTTGGTGGCAGTGGGGAATTCAGCTCCCACAGATGTGATTAATTATCTACTTCTCCCCCCTCTGCAGAGTCCGCCCAGCACCCTTCCTTCACGTTTGAAACGGAGACCTCCTCTGACTGGGAGCCCCAGGACTTTGAGTTCAGCACTGCCCACGGCTCCCCGCGCTCCCTCAGGACCCTCTGCAAGGCCGTGGTGAAGGGGCTAAGGAGCAATGAGCCCGTGCAGTGGGAAGTCACCTTTGATATCCGCCCTCTCTTCCGAGAGCGGGAGAGCCAGGTGGACAGCGACGCAGACCTGTGGAGCGAGACCTTCCACCACCTGGCAGCCAAGTCGGTCATCCGGGACTTCGAGCAGCTTGCCGAGAAGGAGTGCGAGATCGAGCACGGTAACGCGCAGCTCCCAGCCAGCCCGCAGACTGCCTGTGGGCAGACCCCGCGGCGGGGTGGGCTTTCCAGCAGCTTCAGCAGCCTCTTGAGTTCATGCAAGGGTGGGCAGTGGTGAAACATTAGGGAATGTCTCACATAGTTCCCGAATGACAGCCCTCTCCAGCTGCCTTGCACTTTTCTCCTGCTTCTGCAGCTTCGCTGCACATTAACGTGCTGGAGCTGGTTCCTTTGTGCTCCTCTGCTTCACACATAGGGTGACAGTGATTATTTGTAAGGAGTTAGTCACCTGGAGCTGGGAGCTGGCATCAGACTCGGAGGCTCCAACAGCAGCCACACATCACTGCTCTGGGCTGCACATGTCCCTGGGTCTTGTCAAACTTCTCCATGAAGTGCATCTGTGCATGTAAAATAAGAGCAGAAGCAGCAGTAGGCAGAGTTTAGAGGGATTACAGTCCCTGCTGGGCATGGGGCCCAAGCATGGAGGTGGATCTGGGATCTGGGTCCGAGGGGTGGATGGAGCTCACGGGGCACATAGACTCTAACCCTGGTGTCTATCATGCGGCAGGGTCTGGGCGGCGGTACCAGGTGAACGCTGTCCACACCAGCAAGGCCTGCAACATCATCAGCAAGTACACGGCGTTCATGCCGGTGGACCTGAGCACCAACACCTACCTGCCCACTGTTGTCGAGTACACCCACACGGGTAACACAGGGCCGGCAGAGGGCTGAAACGTTGTCCTGAGAGGGAGGGTGTCACCTGAGAGACCTCGCTCAGAGCAAACTCTATGAAGCCATGGCTCAATTCAGCACCAGACCTATATACCCGAGGCCATGGCTGAGCCTAACGGCATGCCTGCCGCGCTTGGTGGCAAGAACCTCTTCCCCATGGCCAGGCAAAAGCTCTACTCTTAGGTCTGCGTGCCCAGAGATGACCAAGCTCATCAGTCTGTGGGTTTTGTTGCCATCGTGTGTGTGCCAGTTCCTCTCTCATTCCCTTCTCTTGTGCCAAGGGGCAGCATCCAAGCAAGGCAGCCAGAGGAGCCTGAGCTCAGGAAACAGAAGGCATCGTGGCTTTTCCCCTGGACGTCCCCAGTCAGCTTGCGGCCAGAATGGAGACAATGGATTTTACGGCATGAGTAAGATTCCCTGGGATTTTGTCTCCTTCCTGGTGTTACAGATCTCAGTGGTTTAGTCTATGAAGGGTCATCTTCGGTCTTTTTTATTTCTGCCTTCCTCTTTGATAATGGTGCTCACCAGACGTGTGTCTGGCTGCAGTCCATCTCCTTAAACGGGGAAGAAGCTGCCATTTACCCTGAAACCCCCAAGTCGTGGGCAGTGGCTGCTGACAATGCTTGGAAGTTAATTGGCAGCCATAACACGGATAACATGAGGGATGAAACCGGGTCTAATTAGAGGCAAGGAGATGTGTGACACTTGCTTGTCACTGAATCCTCCGCTAATGAAGACAAGTTGCATTGGACCTCGTCTGGCATTGTCAGGTCTGCAGCTGAATTAAAACCGCCCCTGATCAGGCTCATTAACCTGATAATGCCGCGGAGAGGGAGAGCGGCTGTGCCGCAGCCCGGTGCAGCGGTGATTCTGGCTGGACGCGATTGCTGATGTGGTTCCTCCATTGCAGATGCAGAGGAGAGCAGCCTGTCGCCCTGCAGCACGCCTTCCTCCTCTAGCTGGGAGCGCTGCGGTCTCCCCGAAGGTAGGGGAAAGACCTGACACTGCTTGCCAGGGTGCAGGTGCATGGAGTCCGTGATCTGGGGTCTTTACCAAATACTTCTGCTGAGTTTTTGGGGTTTTTATAAAAACTTATGACCTAAAATTAGGCCTATCAGCACAAGCCCTGACTCCTGGAGTACAAAGGACGGAGCCTGATGGGGCCTTTGGTATATATTTCCCCCAAGTTGATTTTCGAGAGGGATGGGAATTTCATTATCCACATAGGAAAAATGAGGCAAGGGGAGAAGAAGGGTTTTGCTGAAGACTCAGCAGCAGAACAAGCCACCCCGTGTCTCAGCATGTAGACTCTGCTCCCTTTCACTCTCCTGTAGCACCTCATTTTATCTCCAGCTTTCTGTTTCTTCCCAGGGCCATTACAGAGCCTGTCTGCTTCCTCTGCACAAGCCCAAAAATCCATCGAGAGCCTCTTTGCTGCTAGGTATGGGCCACCTCGACCTTCCTCTAACCTTAGCAGTTGTCTTGCACCTCCGTGGGTCCAATGCAAACACAAGAGAGGAGGAGAGAAGGGACACCCCAGGGTTAGAGGCCAGGGCCGGGACCGAGCGTGATGCCAGTGTCTGGGGACCAGGCATGGTTTCTGGAGGGGAGGGTGACCATCAGGTAGGACATGGCGGTTATGGCCACTTTTTTGTCCTCCTGCAGGCTGACCCTCAATAAAACCAGGCTGCTGACTCGAGCCGCCAAAGGGTTCATGAGTAAATCTCCAAGCAGAGTGAGTGAAGCCAGCTCTGAGGGTGACAACGAGAACATAGACTACCTTCCCCTGGTAAGCAGCTCGTTCCCGGGTCTTGACGGGGTTGCATGGTCACTGCGGGGGAGCAAAGGGCAGGAGGATTCCCCCTAGATCCTGCCTCTTGCTGTCTCTGAGGCCATGTCCAATGGTCTGCTCAGAGATGGAGAGCTGCTCCATCCGTGCATGCCTTCTCCCTGAACTTCTCAGAAGCAGTTGGTATCTCAGAGCTTCTCTGTGTGCCCACCGTTCCTTGCAGGCATCTCTGCAGCTGGCCTGCGGTGCCTTTCTCATGAACTCAGCCTTCTGTGATGCAGTCAACATCCCCATGGAGAAGCTGAAGTGGACATCCCCCTTTGCCTGCCACCGCCTGGCCCTCAGCCCCTCCAGCTCCTACAGCACCAAGAAGACCAGTCCCTCCGGGGAGCACAAAAGCCTCAGCTCCAGCCCGCAGCTCCTGGTTCCCGGGAAGAGTCCCACCACCAGACACATTGCTCTGGGTGCAGCGCCAGAGGGACCCGGCAGCCGCACAGAAGACACCGGCCGCCTTCGCCACTTCTCAGGCAGCGCCGTGGAAAGCATCTCCAAAGCCCTGAAAGCCGAGAAGGAACTCTCTCCGCCGGCCATCACCATCCGCCGCTTCTCCTCCCCGGAGAGCACGCTGGCCTCGGCTGAGTGGCAAGCTGAGAGCGGCCAGGGCTCAGAGATGGATGGCTCTGAGGTCCAGGCGTTGCTCTTTGACATTGAGTTGCAGCAGCAGACGGAGCCAGAGGGGATGCTGTGGGCCACGGCGGTGGCCCTGGCCTGGCTGGAGCACAGCTCGGCTTCCTACTTCATCGAGTGGGAGCTGGTGGCCGCCAAGGCCAGCCTGTGGCTGAGCGAACAGGACTTCCCGGAGGGATACAGCCTGGCCACGGTGAAAGCTGCAGCCCAGCAGCTCTTTGTCCTGCTCCGGCACTGGGATGAAAACCTGGAGTTCAACCTGCTGTGCTACAACCCAAGCAGTGTGTAAAGAGGATGAGGAGAGAGGCTCGGGCAGCTTATTGAGGGTGCAGGAGCAGGGACCCGTCCCCAAGAAAACACCTCCAAGGAGCTCAATTCCTCTACTGCAGGGACAGCGCGTGTTTATTAGAGCAAGCCCTGCAAACGGAAGCAGCCTGGGCAAAATCCGGTGCTCAGCGGTTGGTATTTTGCCCCGGGAGGGTACCTCCTGGCTGCCCACAGGAGGTTGCTATTTATTTTTAACTGGAGCAGCACCTCCAGCTACAGCAGTTCCCTCTGATCCTGGTTTCTTCTGCTTCCCAGCCCTGTTCCCAGAGCAGGTCTCCCTGATGCCGGCTCAGCTTGCCCTCTCCTCGCTTGGCTGCCTCTTCCCAACCCCAGATCCTGCCAAGCCCTTGCTGCCATCCCCCAGCCCCGAGCTGCTGCTCTCCTGAGGCTCCTGCCTGGCTTCTGCCATCTCAGATGTCTTTTGTCGAAGGTGAATGTCTGACAACGTGCTTGTCTCATGGACCAAAGGAAATCCAGGCTGGGATTAACCATCTGAAGAGCAACCCTACTGTCACGTCCGTGAGGATGCTGCCTTGCCTCGACCCAGCGACGCGCTGACAGGCCAGGCCAGTCGGAGGCTGGGACCAAACCCCATCACATCCAGACAGTGCTGGGCTCCCTCAGCCCCTCTGCCATCCCAGAGGGGGTCTGCGAGACCCCTCGCAGCCGACGGCGTGCCTTCCGATCTTCGCAGGGGCACCCGGGATTGAAGAAGGGACGGGCTAAGGAAACCAGCCCCTTGCACTTGACACCAGAGATGCCCAGTATTAAAATAACAGAGGAATTTTATTCCCTGCCAAAACGCTGCATCCTTTCTTCTCCCCACGAGCCTCCTGTGCACTGACCTGTTGGCTCTGAACCGCAGAGACCTGCTTTTGAATCCAATGGCTTGGAGGCTTGCTCTCTCAAGGATGCCTGACCCTCTAAGCCCCTCCGAGCTGGTGGGCTTGCACTGGGGCCCCTGCAGTATCCATCCCGAGAGCCGTGGCCAGACCTGCCCTTGCCTCAACCCCCTTGAAGGGAAGAGAGGGGAAGAGCCTTCCCAAACCCCGGGGTGACATGGAGCCATCGTACTCCCCATCTCCACTTCTTGCATTCATGCTGCTTAAAAGTGGACAGACACAAATTGCATCCCTGGACCCGTTGTGGGTACCATGGCTCCACGGGAGCCCAGCCGAGTTGATCTCCATGACAGGCAGCTTCCAGCATGGTGCAGCAAAGTCCCTTCGCCGGCTCCAGCCAGTCATACCGAGGTAATTGCCGGGAGCTTCGTTATCCGCCGTAATTCAGAGCAGACCGAGGGCACCAGAGGCACCGTGAGGACTGTGGCTTCCAGAAGCTGATGGGAAGAAGAGGAGGAGACAGGGAGGAGAAGCTGGGAGTGGACATTTTTCACCCAAAAGCTCACTTGTTACTAGAAGTCAGTGGCATTCCCAGGGGGAAATACAGATTCCAGGTTTTAGGGGTTTTAATTAATTTTTTTATCTTTAATTTTCTGCTGGAGAAAGGTCCCAGTTCTGGTGGGACTTAGACTGGTTTTGTCTGGGGGCTTAGAAAAATCAAAGGAAATGCAGTTGATTCACAGGCATAGGAGTTTGGCTCCACCGCTGAGGAGGGGTGGGTAAGAAGGGGAGTGTGAGCATAAGAGCTGAAAACTGTCCAGCTGCAGAGAGCTGGGAAACTGGAGAAATGTGGGAATATGGGAAAGGGTGTTTCCTCCTTAAACAAAGCATCTTTTCTTTGAAACCTTCCCATGGAAGAAAGCATCCCCTCCATTCCCCTAGGAAAGCATTGTGAGTAGGAATCTGCTTTGGACAAAATCTTTTGTTTTTTTCTGAGCAGAGCTGGTAGAGATCAGGAGTGTTTTATCTCACGAGCAACATCTACCTCTTGTTTTCTGCCTTTCCTCAGCTCCCTGCCCACCATGACCCCCTCTGGTTGCTGCGACTTTACCAGAGCAGGGTTTATTCCTGGGGCATGTGCATCTCAGCCCTCCTGGGGTACTAGTAAGCTGTTTCCTGATCCCTTGGTTCTCCCAAAAGACGCAGGCTGACTCCTAGGACCTGCCCAGTGCTCTGTTAATCTGGACCCATCAGCAAAACGAGCATCCCCCCCCCCGGTATGGGGGCTCCTGGAGTCAACGGGTCCCTTGTTCTGCATTCAGGGGCGAGCGTACGGCATCAGTGCAGCACTTCCTACATCCCGTTGGCTTTCAGGGAAGGAAAAGGGGATGAAGCGGATGACCCCGTTTCAGAGCCCGACACTGCTCCCACCGCTGCTCTCGCTTCTCCAGCCCTCACCTGCGCCGTGCACGCTGCCGGCGCCTCTGCCCAGCGGCTGTGGCTGGCTCGGCGTTGGAGGCTGCTCCAGGATGGTCCGTGCTGGGAGACGAAGGGGGTGAGTCTCCTTAAACCTGCCACCTGGAGCCCCAGCAGGCGTGGGGATGCTCGCCATCACCGTCCTGCACCCTGCCAAAGGAGCTAGGTGCCCTCACCCCCAGGCCTCCCGATGCGCTCTCTGCTGACTGGGGAGGCATTGAGCTCGCTGCCCGGCCCCAGTGCCCTTGGGCCCTGCCTGGTGGCCCCCAGGACGGGCTTTTCTGCAGGATCCGTCCAGCGGCAGCTCCACGGATCAAGTGCCTATGGAGGGAATCGCACGCCATCGCCTCCGGTGTGGCGGCAGTGCCTGTGGAGCCTGTCCAAAACCTGTTGCCTTTCGCTCCCTCCCTCGGCATGTAGCAGCCTTGCCGTGTTTCAGCAGGTTTCTGTTTTGTGTCTGTGTGTCTGGGGGCAGAGGCGGGAGGGAAACCAGTGCCGGGAACCACAAGCATCCCTCCGCTCTCTGTCCTCGGTGTCACTTCTCCGGGGTCCCAGCGTGGCGATGCTCCGCGGCGCTGCGGGTTTGCCGGTCGGGTGCCTTGGTGCGGTCGTGTTCTCTGTTGTGGAAGCATTGTCGTCCCAGTAAATCACAGCCTGCTTGACTGCCTGGCACGAGTCCTTTGTTTCAGGGTGGGTTTCCCGGGGCTGTGCCTGCCCTCTTCCCAGGGGCACCCCAGCTGGCTGGAGCATTGCACGGGCTGTCCAAAAAAAACCCCACCCTACTTCTGTACATGAGTTAAGATCTGGATTTCAGAGGGGAAAGAGCTTCCACCAGGTTCTGGGGAGTTGTATTTTTGCAAACCCCAAATTGCATGGCGCTTTGAAAGCTGATGGATCTGGGGTTTTGGAAACCAAGAGCAGTCGGTTTTAATTCTTCTATGAGGCAGAGAAGAGGAGCAGAGAAATCTTGCTACCATCTCTGTCTCTAGTATCAGGGCTTTCAGCATTTACCTTGTCACCCGGGCCACTGGAAGGATGCCGAAGTCCTGCCTTCATCCTACACCTTCCTTATTAGTGTTGTTATTACAGGTTATTAATAAAGCAGCCGTCATGTTGTCCAACCCAAAGCAAGAGGTAGGAGCTATGTTGTCCCTTATTTTCCTCTTGGCAAGCAAGGCCCTGCTCCCCGCCTTCCTGCCTTTGGTGACCTATGAATGTATTTAAAAAAACAAATAGCTATGGCCCCATTTGTCCCCTCTGGACCCGAGCAAAGGGGCCGGCTGTTTCCATCTCATCCTCCCACCTCCGCCAGCCCCTTGTCTGTGCCCGCCGGGGAAGGGCACCGGGGCAGGGGTTGGTGGTCGCTTTCTAATCCTCTTTCCCTTCCCAAATTCTCCGCCCCGCCCCAGCACTGCCCGTCTGTGCTGCATCCTTGGCAAAGTCGCGTGGATGGAAAGTGCTGCTTTCCCCATCATCTTGCCCTGGTCCGAGCCGCCGGGACCCACCGCGTGCTACGAAAGGGCCGGGCTGTGCCGCAGCAGCTCTGATTTATCAGCTGGCCTTTGCTTGTCTAATTGGGCCGCTAATGAGAGCAGGGCTGGCTGCTAGGAGAGGCTGGGAACTGCCATCTTCTCTGGGGACGGAGTGGGTGTCCCCGGGAGTGGGGACGGGTCTCTGCAGCCGCAGCATCTCCGGAGGGTCGTCCTCAGCATCCCCCTTTGCATCCAAGGGGATTTTCACCCGGTTAAGTCTTTGTCTTAAGCAAGGGTGCTCCGATGCAGTTGCCAGGGTGACCGCAAGTGCCTTATTAAAAGAAATTAGTTTGGATACAGTTGTCAGCCGTAGCTTAATAAATAAGCCCCTTTATGCCGTGTAAATAAATATTTGCACGCAGCATCCGTGCGGGGAGGGAGACTTTTCCTAGCCCTGGGCGGCATCACGTTGCAATTGGTGCCGAGGAGCGTTTTGGAGAAAGCACCAGCCAAACTGGGGCAACCCTGGTGCAAAACTGCACCCCGGGGGCTGCCGGGGCGGGTCCCGGGGCGGGTCCCGGTGGGTGGTGGGACCCCGCAGGGACCCCTCCTGCCCCGAATTGCGCCACGGCGGGGAGATTTTGCTGCCAAACATCCCTGCCTGCCAGGGCCACGGCTCCTCCTCCGCAGGGGCTCGTTAGCCCGCAGCCGAAGGAGCCTTTCCTTGGAGCCTTTCCTTCCTTTGAAGGGTTATGAAACCTGCGGGAGAGGGGGTGGACGGGAGAGCTTAAAAAAGAGCCGTCGTGTCGTGTCTCCCCCCCCCACCTCCAACCCAGCCATCGCCTGCCGAAAAGGGCTGGCAGCGTGCCGGCAGCACAGATTGCGCCTCTGCCCCCGTCCGCCCGCCAACCCGCCGCCAACGGGCGATGCTGCGGGACGGAGAACTTTGCTGGAAAATGGGCTGTTTGACAGCGTTTGCTATCCTTCGTTTGCGTCCCCCCCTCCGTTGCTGCGGAGCAGGGCAAGGGGCAGAGGCCACGCTGCAGCTGCAGCCCCCCAAGAGCATCCGCAAAGTGGTCCGGGGCTGCTCCCCATGCTTCTCGCTCCTGATCTCTCCAAATAGATGCAGCAGAGCAACATCTGTCTGCGATGCTCGGGAGGGGGTCAGCAGCCACCCAAACAAGCCCTCACCCCCAAAACCCAGACCAGGGAGCAGCAGGGGGTTCTCTTATATTAAATACAAAATTGTTTTGCTTCAGGGATATTTTTCCCCGTGATTTTCCCCATCCCAGGGCCCGGCGTGTCAGCGGGGGATGTGGCCGGTTGGTGCCGTGGGTTTCATGGCTCCAGAAATAGAGCTCAGGGGCAGCTTTTGGGTGTCGGAGGCATCTGAGCGAAGTCATGTGGATGTTATGCAAGACTTGATGATAGGTTGTAAACAGCTATTAAAGTGATTGACAGGCCCAGGACGAAGTATTGGGGGGGAAGAAAGGGAAAGATGAGTAATAATGATTAAAATAATTAGCAAATCGAGACGTTCCATACATTAGGGGAAAGCTTTGTGAGGACAGAGGAAGGTGCGGTGAAGAAATCGTGTCTGAGCGCTCCCCCAAGCAGGGGGACGGGCGGATGGGGAGGATGCTGGGGCAGATACTGAGCACATAAAGTTTGGAAAAGGCTTTTTTTCCAAGCCTCCGGGTGCTGGGAGGGCTTTGCTCTCTCAGAAACAACTAAAAAGCAATGCCAGCTGAAATTTGGCAGATTTGGGTTCACTGAGCACAGCTGGGTCCCAGCACCCCCAAAACCCAAGGGCTGAGCAGCCTGACGAGAGCAGCCCCAAGTTAATTAGGAGAAACAAGCAGATTACAGGGAAGACAGCTTCTATTTATATATAAATACTCCAGTAATCAGCAGCGAAGGGCAAGGGAAATCCAATAGAAATACGTGGCTGTTTAAGAAGCTTTTTGAGCAAAATGTTACACAGTCGCTTCCATTTGCCTGGCTCTATCTCCAAGTCCTAGAAATTGCGGGGAAAAAAAGAGCGACCCTGAGCACAAGGAAGGAGAAGGAATTTCCAGAGGCTTCTGCCCATCGGATAAGGGGAAATGAGGAGTCCTGGGAGCCCCTAAATGCAGACCCCATGGCTGCAGCCCTGCACCCACCAGCAGCTCGGTTTGACCCCAAACTCCCAAGCTTTGCACCCAAAACCAGCTGGCTCCACGCCCCGCAATCCCGTCGAGCGCACTGCAGGGGATAACGTAGAAATACATACGTATACACGGGGATTTTGTACGTTAAGATACGCCTATAGCTTTGCTGTGTTCTCAGGGGCGCTCACGCCGATGCATCGCAGAAGCAAGCTGCGGCTGCTGTCAGTGGGTGCTGACACGGCGCAGAAATAGCTGCCGGCCGCCCCGTGTTTTCGCACGCCGCCTTCGCTGCCTCCCGCAGCTCCGCTTCGCCCCAGCCCTGCTCCTCTTCGCAGGAAAACAGGAGGTTTGGTGGGGTTTCTGCAGCCCCACACATGCACTTTGCTAGCCATCGCCTTAATATAATGTTTATTAGTGGTAATCAACTGGTCACCTTGGGGCTGGGAGCTCTTCAGGCACCTGGGGTTCGGGTCCTTTTGGGTTGCTTCCCATGCTCACACCCAGGACAGCTGCACTGAGTTTTTGTAATGTATTTATCCTGCAGGCAATATGAGGCTTGAGGTTGAGGTTTGAGGGGTGTCCGAGGAGGGATGGGTGTCTGCCTAGGGCTCTGGGGAGCCTGATCCTGCTGGCAAGTCAGGGCTTTGCTTTTGGGGTGGCTGCAGCCCAAGGGTGCTGTTCCTGTGCCATTCCCCAGCCCGCGTGAGGCAGGAGGATAGGAATTTGTTCCTTTATGCTGCAAGGAGCTGGCACCGTTGCCCAAAGATCACTGGTAAGTGTTTGGTTTGGTTCTGGGGGTGCCTGTGGCTTTGCAGTATTCATTTTGGGGGTTGCATTTAAATTGGGAGAATCGGCCCCCCTGTGCAATGGCCTGTTCTGTTTTTTTTTTCTCTTTTTGTGCCATGTGAAAAGCTGCTTTTGCTGGGAGAAGCATAGGTGGGATGCATGTGTGAGCCCGAGTCCTGCAAGTGCTTGTCTCCTCCATGTGCAGCGTCTCTGGAGGTCTCTCTAGTTGTTAAAAATCATTAAATCTCTTGAACATACAGATGTTGTATTGCAGATGCTCAAAAAGCTATGCTAGAGGTCTGTGCGCTTCCCCTCCCTCCCTGCTCCTTAAATCAGGGGCTTTCTTGGCCTTTTTTTTTGTTTTGTTGTTGTTGTTAACCCTTTCTGTGCATGAGGCAGGAGGTTATGTGGGTTTGTGGGATGGGGAGGTGTTGGGGTGAAAATGCCCATCAGCTCCAATGCAGTGGGGCACAGCTCCTGGAAAGCGTGATCGCCCGGGCTGCAGGACGTAAATCCCTCGGAGGAGGCTGTCTGGGGCTGCAGCTCCTTCCAGCTCTCTCCCGCCACGTGCTTTATGCAAGCCGACGAGATGAGCCCGTGCTAAAGCACCACGATGGGTAAAACCTATGTGTTTTGGTGTGTGAAGAGGGTGAGCCTTCCCGTGCAAAATTACCAGGGGCTTTGGCCAAGTGCATCCCCACCCGCTGGTGCGGCCTTGGTTCAAGGCAGTATATGTTCCTGCCAGGGAGAGGGCTGGGTGTGCTGCCCCGCAGGGGCTCCCTGGGAGCGGGTGATGCTGCTCCCAGCCGGCCTGAGCCCTGCAAATTGCTTCCCTGTCACGCACCCCTTCCTGCTTGGTTAAAAGTCTCTAAAAAATGGTCTTCCCCTGGGAAATACCCTCAGTCCCAGGGCTGGAAGTGTAGGCGAGTGAGTGTCGGATGCTATGGGGCTGGCGTATGTGCTGCTCGCTGGCTTTGGGGTTTTTAGCAGCCTTTTTCCTGAGATTGAGCTGTGGCAGGTTGAATTCCTCCTTTTTTGGGTTCCCCCCCGGCGAAGATGGGGAAGGGATGGGGTCAGTCGTGCTGCAGGCAGTCATGCCACTGCATTTAGGGACAGCTCTGGCTGCGCGACGTGCCTGCTGCGGGACCCACGGGACTCCCCTGTGGGAGACGGGCTCAGGCCGTGGGACCCATCCCATCACACAGCTTCGGGGCCGTGGTCCCTGCTCGTTTTTCCTCTCTTCTTGGGGCTGCACACACCACTGCAGCTCAGGCAAGTGCCGGAGCACGCGGGAGTGGGCGGCTGCAGGGTTCCGCGGGCATCCGTACGCCTGGGAGCATCCATGCACCCGCCTGGGCTCTCCCTCCTGCCTGCACCTTCCATGGGTGCATTTTTTTCTGGCATTCAGGGCTGTAGGATGAGTGCTTTGGGGGGTTTTGGCTGTTGGATTCTGGCTAGAGCCAGGAAAGGCTATAGGAGGGCTCCGGGCTTCCCAGCTGAGCTGGGAATTAAACCAGGAAGGCTGGATACACCTGAAATGGGCCGATCAGGATGTGTGCTGAGTGGCATTCGCATGCAGGGGTGATGGGATGGGGGGCACCTCGCCGAACCCCCCGATGGGGCTGGCCTGGGGGGTGTCACTGGGTCGCAGCCTGCCCTCGCACCCGCTCCTGGTGCACCGAGGTGCAAAGTTGTCATTTCTTTTTCGTGAAACCCCGTTGCTTTGCTGTGCCAGATGTCCTTTTGAGCCCCCTCCTCGCTCCTGCTTCCCTGGCACCTGCGGCCAACCTGGGGCTGAAGCCGTCGCTATGGAAACCGGCTGAGGATGATGAGGATGCTGCCGGGGTCTCATCCTGCTCACGGCGTGGGGTGACTCGCCTTCTGCCTTGCCTTAACCCATGGCACAGGGGTGGTGCATTGACCTGGGCGTTAACAAGGCTGGGGATTAACTGGGCTGGGAGAATCCCGGGAAGTTAAACCCCCTGGGTGGTTAAACCCGGCGCACAGCTTGGCTTTGCACCGTGCTAGACCTTGCACGCTGCTCGACCCAGTGCATGGCCTTTGTTTGCTGTAAGGTGTTTTCTCCAGTGTATTTGTCCAGGTCGGGTGAAAATAACCCTGGGGCAGCTTTCAGAAAGCATCTCCTCCAAAATAAACCCTGTTTCTTGCCGTTTTCCATCCCGCTGGGTTATAGGATGCTGTGGCTTGGGGAGGGCCGGGTCTGGATTGCACCCGGCCGGGAGCTGAGCCTCGTCCCAGCTCTGCCAGCACCCGCCGCCCCTCGCAGTGCGGATGTCCCAGGCATGGGGCTTCACCCCGTCGCCTCAGCCAGCCCTGGGCAGGGTCTCTGCTCTGTATCCGCTGCTTCTGGCCGTGGCTGAGGGGAATTAATTGGCGCTTCAAGTTTAAAACGATGCTAAGCTGAGGAAATGCTAATTAATTCGAGCTAGCTGGAAAATCCTAAGTGCTTCCTTGCAGTGGCATCGGAAAGAACCTTCTCTGTGCGTGTGTCCCTCCAAAAAGATACATTTGAAAAAGCCCCTTTAAATACTTCGAGGGTTCCCAGGCCTGGCTTTTGCAAGATGCTGGTGCGTCCAGCCCTGTTGTTGTGGCACCGTTGGGTATTCGAGGGTGCGCGGGGGGGTTAGGACAGGTTGCTGTGGACTGAGCCCCGCTGCCTGCCTCCGAATCGCGGCGTCTTTGTTTGTATTTGTGTGGGTTTGGAGCAAAAATGGGAAACAGAGCTGTGGGGGCGGAGGGGGGCAACCACAGCCTGTGCCTGCTGCCCGCGGCTGACGCAGAGCTGGATCAGCCCCATCTCTGCACCCAGCGCCGTGACTCACCGCCAGGTATTTTGGGGTGTTAAATCACATGGCCTGCTTGGGGGTTTATTTTTGTGGTTTGGTTATTTTGCTTTATTTTCTTTTGTCCCCCACCGCGGGAAGGGGCTGGTGGTCCAAGCGGTGCACACAAAGCTCTGGGGACCGCAGGAGATGCTCCCCTTCTTCCACGCTTGTTCATCAACGGTGACTCCATGGGAAAGGGTGAGCGGGGTGGGAGGGTGCCTAAGAGCCACCGGGAGCACCAAAGCCTTCAAAGCGAAGGGCTGGTACAGGTGTCACGCGTGCACCTCTGCGAAAATAATGTATATTAATAGTTGTGAGGCTGTAGTGTGGAGGGGAACCCTAATTCATCTGGCTTCCTTCGTGTGCCCTGTGCCGTGTTGCTGGCAGGAGGCTGGGCAATTACTGTTGCAGGCACATCCTGCTGAAACCCAGGGGAGAAACTGTTGTGGAAAATCCCTGGCAGCAAATCTTCTGCCTGTGCTGATGAGGCTGAAGCCGCAGTCCCTTCGGAAGTAAACCGGCTCCAACATGGCCTTACCTGTGGCTGCGCTCCCTCCGGGGGCTCTGCCGTGGGCTTATCCGTGGCCACGCGCTTTGAGGTGCTCCAGCCTGACCTCGGGCACAGCCACAGGTGCTTTGAGGTGCACCCTCTCCAGCGTGGACTTATCCTTGGGCCGCAATCCCTTCAGAGGTTTTGAGACATACGGGCTTGGCCACAAGACGCTTGGGGATGTCCCGCTCCTGCGTGGACTCGCCCACAGGTCACAGCGCCTTCGGCTGGAGTTCCAGCCCCTCCAGGACGGCAGCGATGCCCTGGCCGCCTGCCAGCCCAGGCGCACGGCCACTGCTGCTATCGGCACGTTCCCAGGCGCCGGCGGAGTCGGATGATAAGCGGGGCAGCAGGCAGTGAAAGCAAAAAGCAGCCGCTAACGAGCACTAGGCTGGTGTGCAGGAAGGGAAGCAAGCCCCATGGCAAGCGCAGGAGCCTGCTGATTAATAGCTAAACAGCAATAACGGCTATAAATTCAATCTAGCTCGCTTCAGTCGAACCTGTAGCTATCCTGAGCCCTTTGAGTCCCATGTTGGGTGCCGGAAAGGACTGTCGTGGTTGACCCCGCGCAGCCGCCCGCTCCCTCCCTCCCGGTGGGATGNGGAACTGGGGCAGCCCTGAGAAGGCAGCGGCGAACCTTGCCTGCCCACTGAGGGTGTAAAAACGCTCCTGGGGTTGCACAAATTTGAGGCTGTGCAGGCATCCCCACCCCCCCACAACCTTGAATATTTAACTGGTAAAACATTGGCAGGGTTGCAAAGCCTGATGCTCTGCTCAGGCTTGGATTTTATTTGAGCATCTGCTGCTGCATTTAGCTCCAAGTGAAACTTTTCTCATTTTTTTTGGTGACGTGTCTCCCACTTGTTATTGTAATGCAACAGTTTGACACCTTGAGCAATGTATAAATTAAGATGTCTGATGTTTCGCTTAGTCCTCATCAGTGGGAACAGCTGTTTATAATATCCTAGAAATTTTAACTCCAGGCAAAAAGAAAATAAGCCTGGGGAGGCAGGTAGCTCTGCTTTCAGGCTCCCTGAGGCAGGCAGCAGGAGGGATTTGTTTTTGGGGTTTTTTTTGGGTGGGTTTTTTTTTGGGGGGGATGCTCCCAAGGTGGGAAATGCTGCATCCTGGGAATGGCTGCTTGACCCCTCCAAAAAACAGCTGGCGAGCCCAGCTCCTCCGAGCACTGGCTCAGGAGGGAAGCCGCATGTGGGGCAGTGTCTCCCTGTCCTCTGGAGATGTTTAGCTCGGGGCAGGGAGGGAGATGCCCAAAAATCCTGCTAGTGCTCATCATGGACCTGGACAGCTGAGTGGCCTGACCAGATGTGGGGTGAGAAAAGTGCTTTCCCCATCACCCACGGGGTCCCCAGGCCAGGGATGCCCTGGGGATACCGATGGAGCTTGGGGATGAGCCCTTCTCTGCCCTCCATTTTGCTGCCTCTGTGCATTATGTTATTTTTGTCCCCAGTTTTAGCCTTTTGGGTATTAACGTTGTGTCCAAATGTCCCAAGCGAATAAATCTGGTGGGATCACAGAGCCTCAGTGGCCTCTAGTGGCTGTGGGACAGAGTCCAGGGATGGGGGACACGCATCCCCCCAAAATCCCACGAACAAGTAAAGGTTTGGGTCCATGCCGCGAGAAGCCCTTCTCCCAGGGCAGAACCCAAAGGTGTAGGGGAATGAAGCAAAAAGAGCCCTGAGGCCGTGTTTGATGGGGGAGTGCCTGGCAGGAGGGTGCTGCACCCTACACCCCCCTTGGCCAGCCCCATTGCCTGCGGCTCCACCACCCGGCAGGGAGATCTCTGGGTTTTTCCTCAATGGAGTTTTTCTGCAGGGCAAAATTTCCTTCACATTTTCAACTGTTTTCCGTTTTGCTAAAGCATGTTTTATGCTGGTAACGCTTTAATATAAAACATTAACCACACGTGGCTGAAAACGGTAGCAGTCTGGAGGGAATGGATCAAAAGGGGTTTGATACCATTAAAATGACCAGTTTTGTATCTTCCCCGCCGAAGGTCACTAAAACCGCCCTCTTCTGAGTAATTGTGATTTTTCAACAAGCAAGGAGGAAGAACTGACCCCATTTTCTTCCCCAAAGCTGCGGCGTTTGGGGGCAGGATGGAGCGCCCCTGCCCTGGACACGCAGCTCTGCAGCCCCCCGTCCCACGCCACCCCTCCTCGCTCCCCCCATGATAAATAAATCACTTTGCAGGGGAGCGCTGGCCTAGTTTAACGTGCCCTAGTTTTGGTGGATGGGAGAAAAAGAAAAAAAAAAAAATAAAAGAAAGAAAAAAAGGAATATTTATTTTGGGTGGTTGCTACATGGGCGTCCTTTCAGGAGGGGAGCGCTTCGCGGGGTTCGCCTGCTCCCTCCGTGCTCTGCTTTGCCCTGGCTGCAACCCACTGCCCTTGATTTTTTGGGGTGTTTTTCTGTGGATTATTGCAAACCGCTCTAGTGATAGGGGAAGCAAGGGGCGGGGGCACTGATGCAGCCCCAAAATGGGCATCCGTTGCATTGAGCCCCCCCAGGGCTGGTAGCATCCCCGGGGGGGTTACGTGCTGCAAGGGGCTGATGCTGCAATTGCTGTGGGGATTTAAAGCCCACAGAAAATGAGCGGCTTTAGAGATGGATAAAAATACCCCCCACCCCCCCGGCCCTTGGGTGTAAGGGGCTGGGGCTGGCTTTGCTGGGGGAGCAAGTGTGTTAGCACCTTCCCCCAATGCCAAAATCCCTGGGAAAATGGGATTAAAGCACATGTTTGGGCGCAGGAGTGGGATTTCGCAAGCGCTCTGGGTGCCGCCAGGACCTTCGCACCTCGCTCGTCCCTCCGGCACCCTGCTTCTTCCAAAGGTGCCAAGTTCCCTTTGGTAAATAAACCTGCAAATGGCTCTTTAATTTTTTTT
>VZTL01007217.1:0-32056 GCA_013400535.1 Scopus umbretta
TTCAGGAAGCTGTAGGGAGCGATGATGTACAGCTGTGAGATGGCAGACACAAGGCAGTAGCTCTGCTATGTGCCCTGGGCTGTGGGGAGCCACCCCAGCTGCCTCGCTGTCCGGGGAGGGGGCAAACGTCATGGTGAGGGTGGCATGGCTGGATCCCAGTGGCACCATGGGCTGGGGCTGTTGTAAGAGATATCGGAGAGCCAGCTTACCAACACATGTCACCCCATGGAAACATCAGCACAGGGGCTTTCCAAAATCCCTCCTGTTTCTGAGGCTGAAGCATCTCCCAATGCTTGGATTCCTGAGTCCTGAAGGCTCTTCAGGGTGCTGGTGCCTTCCAGTGTCCTTCAAAGGGCTGAGCAGAGGGTCACTGGTGGCCTGAGCACACCCACCCCCAGGGACAAGAGGAGTTGGGGCTCATTCCTGACACGAGCTCACCAGGTCTCCTATGCCCCACACCCACAGCTCCTCCTGTGCTCTGAAGAGCAAATGCTTCACAGAAACTGCACAAAAATGCACCTTTGAGATGAGGATGGACTCTGGTAAGTGTTTGAGCTGCCCAGCTACAGCATCAGGGACCTGCTCCCCATCTTCTCGCAGCCCCCAAAGTCTTGAACATTTGTTGTGCTGCAGCATAGCTCCAACACCTCATCTGAGGCTCCCTCCCCCAGCTGCACAGCCCAGGTCCAAGCAGGAAACCAGCCCTGGGGTTGGCTGAGTTGTTTTCCCCCAGGTTCCCCTTTCTGTATTTGAGTGCCAGGGTTGGCATCTCCTGCTTCAGGACCAGTTGGGCTTCTGCTAGTGAGGTGGGGGTGGCAGGTCCCTCACTCCAGGCTGGGAGATGCCACCAGCACAATTGTCATGGTTTAACCCCAGCAGGTGACTAAGCACCACCCAGCTGCTCACTCACTCCCCCCCAGTGGGATGGGGGAGAGAAATGGAAGGGTAAAAGTGAGAAAACTCGTGGGTTGAGATAAAGACAGTTTAAAAAGTAAAGCAAAAGCTGCGTGCACAAGCAAAGCAAAACAACGAATTTATCTGCTACTTCCCATTGGCAGGCAGATGTTCAGTCATCTCAAGGAAAGCAGGGCTCCATTAAATGTAATGATTACTTGGGAAGACAAACTCCATCACTCTGAACGTTCCCCCCTTCCTTCTTCTTCCCCCAGCTTTTATATGCTGAGCATAATGTCATATGGTACGGTTTATCCCTTTGGCCAGTTGGGGTCAGATGTCCCAGCTGTGTCCCCTCCCAGCTTCCTGTGCACCCCCAGCCTACACGCTGGCGGAGTGCTGTGAGAAGCAGAAAAGGCCTTGACTCTGTGTAAGCACTGCTCAGCAATAACAAAAACATCTCTGTATTATCAATGCTGTTTTCAGCACAAAGCCAAAACATAGCCCTATACTAGCTACTGTGAAGAAAATTAACTCTACTCCAGCCAAAACCGGCACAACAATTTCTGAGCATCCCTGGGATCACCCCACAGCAAGCTCCTTGCTGGGCGACTCATCTGCCACATGCAACACACCAGAGCTCAGGCATAAGGTCGGCTCTGAGACACATCCACAACACTGGCCCAGCAAAGCTAGGAAAAAGCAGAGGCTGTGATACCTCTGGGTATCAGGTATAAAGAGTGGATCTTCTCTCCAAATCCCCGGAAGGCTTTTATGCTTCTTTCTTTGAGAACCAACCTCCCTTCCTCCATTTGACAGCTTATAATTACCCAGAGCAACTGATCGGCAACTGTGCCGTTTGCAACATCTGGGAGATCTTAAGGCAGATCCCAGTCCAAGCTGCACTGATGTAATTGTTTTGCTGGGTGAAGGATGATAACTCTCCCCACGTGTGTTTATACTCCTTCAAAATAATCCAATGGTTTTTTTGAAGCTCACTTATGTCAACACGTGCTTTATTGTGTCGTATGTGTTTTTAAAGTGCTGGATGGAAGCAGCTGGAGGAGAAGTCCCCTTTCAAAGCATACCTCCTCATGTTCTTTTGGGAGTAGCTTGTTGAATCACTAAAGTATCAAGGCTTTAATGGCTGTTTTGAAGGTGTCCAGCCACACCAATGAGTTCGATATGCATATGAAAAGCTAAGTATAAAAATGAATCAAAGAAATCCCCAAAAACTCCAGGGGTGGAGGTGGCTACACCCTTCCCTCCCATGAGAAACAGCAGAAGCCTGCGATCAGATAAGAACGAGGCTGTGCAAAGCCAGCCCAAGCTCTGCACCAAGGCCCAGCACTAATGCCCAGCACTAATGAATGGCTGCAAACCTATGAGTTGTTCAGCAGAAGATGCTGCTCCTAACAGAAGTTATCCTCAAGACCTGGGGAACGGACTGGTGGGATAACAATGCTCCTTGGGATAAGCCAGGTGAACCTGGGCTACCATGTGCAAGCATTAAACTATAGATCTAAATGTCTAATCGGTCATAATTACATCACCAGTCCTGTAATGGAAATAGCAGTGTCTCTGTAAGACAGCTGTACTTCTGAAAGGAAATATGCTCTGTTTCTTTTTCCCTGGAATTTCTTTTATTCTGATTTTTTGAGAAAAATAAAGCATCTCCGGCTGCTGCCAGTGCAGACCTGGGTCCTGACTTTGCCCTGCTACAGCCTAAGCGCTCCTAGGCAGGGATGGCTGCCTCCATAAAGCTCCGAAATGCTGATCTCACCCCTCCTCTGGTACCTCGTCTTTTGCAACGCACAGAGCAGAGCTGAGCCAAACCTCACCTGGCAGCAGAATACATTTTGCTTTTTATCAGAGCCACCTCCACACTGCCGTGACAGTCTCGTGAGCTCTAGCAGGCAGGCTGGGCGCCGAGCATCGCTGGAGGCCTGCTTATACACTGATGGAAAATTAAAGGAGTTTTCTTCCCTCTTCTTCAGGGTGAGAGTGCAGCTGAGAAACATTTCGGATTTGGAGAATTTTTAGTTAATTGAAGTAAACCAAACATATCTAGTTGCTTTTATGACTATTTCATAATAGTGTCTTTTTAAGCTAATACTCCACCGGGGAACACAACTTGCAGACAAAAAACCCTCTGAAGTGCCTTGAAGAGATCTGAGCTTTGGACTGTGAACTTTGCTGCTTATAAACAATCATTTCAATCTGCTGGGCCGCAGCGGGAGTATGAGGCTTCATAAAAGGGCTTAGGTGTTGTAATACTGAGCGCAACAGCATTTAACTCCATGTCTCGCTATCCAGCCTCCCCGTGCAATCCAGAAGATTTAGACACAAAGAACCAGATCTGCACAGGCCAGTGGGGAACCACTTTAGGAACTGCTGAGGAGAGCGCAGCCCAGCTGTGCTGAGGTACCTCTTTCTGATCAGGTTTCAAGCCCCAGATCCCTTCCCAGCACAGGAACTGAAGCAGCAGACTCTCATAAAACAGCAACAGCAATCCCAGCACTTGCTTAGGCTTTGGAAGAGAAAGATCCAGTGCTCCTCTTTCACTGCAGAGATGCGAACACCCCAAACCCAGACTTGCCCTGTAGCCGTCGGGGCATCCTCTTGTAACCGTTCTGGTTTTCCTGGAAAGAAACAGATGAGGTTGGGCCAGAGGATATGGACACTTCGGTCGTGTCCAGGCACTCCAGAGGCAGGAGGAGGACAGCTTGGGCTCCACTCATGATCCAGTTCAATGGATGATACTTAAATATTCTTTAGGGAAAACTTAAGCCTCAGCGAGTGCCATGAACTTGGGGTTCCTGAAGTTAGGACACACAGGCATCACCATCTGCTGTGGCCTGCAAAGCACCCCAAGCCTTTGCCAAACCACCACATACCTCTCTTTTCTCACTGTCCTACTCAGTGGTCCCGTTTCCCAAAAATGTGTTCAGCCACGTTTTTCTTTCTCCCCCCTTCCCAGAGGCCACCTTGGTCCACGCATGAATGCAGACCTCATCTCACCCTCATTGCACACCCCCAAAGCTGGCAAAGGGTATTGAGGTCAACTTGTTTTCCCTATACTTCTTCCAAATCCCTGCAAGTGGTTTCCTAACCCTGGGTCTATCCCAGTCTCTCACCCAAACCCTTGGCCTAGCTCCTTGGTCCAGGTGCCAGGGCTGGCTCGGGGTTCAGGTACTGCAGGTAGCTGAGCAGGGCAGAAGCCATGGGTGAAGACAATCAGCTGGTGGGCAGTAACTGCCTGAGCAGGCAAGTGCAGGTGGAGTCAGGCATTGCCCTTATTTTGAAGCATCTTGTAAACCAGCTGAGGAAAGAGCTCTGACCAACCTACTAGAGTCACAGTCTCTCCTGGTGCAGTTAAATACACCTTTCAAAGCAGAACAGTGTCAGCCAAAGGGACTAAAGGCCTCACTTGCATGCCAGAAAACATGTTAATTAGAGAACTAAAGTATTTGCAGCAAAGGGAACCATGAATCCACACCTTTTTGTGAAGAAAAAGGAATTGAGCTCACAGCCTGCCAGTATAAGCTAGCATTAAATCACTCGCGAGCAGAAGGCGTCCAGGGCTCCTTCTCCAGATACCGTGCAAACACCCACCTCGCCAGGGAAGCAGAAGCGCACGCGACTGCCGGCACCCCAAGGCGCCAGACCAGCCTGTTGCCGAGTCCCCAGCGCCACCAGCTCCAAGGTCTTGGATGAGCCAAAGACTGCTTGGCTCTGAAGGATTTACAAGATCTTAGCCCTTTGAGCCTTAGACTAGCTAAAAGAGGCCAAGAGAAGTGAAGTTACTCAACGCATTCAAGTCAGCTGCATACCAGGTGGGACATCGAGTTCCAGCCCTGGTCTCACCCCAGAGCAGCAGTGGCTCAGGTTGTCTCTGCCTGCTCCACACTGCAAGGGCAGCCCTTGCTCCAACCAAAGTTCCAGTCCATGAAAACAGACCGCAAGAGTGCGGCAGCACTGTGGGAAAATCCTGAGATAATCTTTGACCTTTACTATCTAGAGAGAAAATGCTTCAAGTAGGAAAGTTTACCATATCAAAGCTAAAACAGTTCCATTATAAAGACAAGCATGATGTTTCATCAAAATTCTTATGAGAGTTATATCTGCTATTGCTCTCCTTCGGATGGAAGTTGGATGTAAAACAACCATATGTTTCTTGTTACAGAGCTGCAAAAAAATCCATTGTTTCTGGGTTGACCGATTCGAAATTTAAAGAAATCAGTCTGCCATAACAAACATGATCTTCAGCAATCAGAATGTGTTCTTATATTTCACTATGTATTTAACAGAACTTCAAGTGAAGTGCAGGTTCGCTTAAAAGTGATAAAATGAATTCAAGCTAAAACCGTCATCAAACCACAGCATTAACAATATCAGCTCAGACTCTCTTAATTTGACATGCAAAATTTAGATATGCCAAAGATGTTGTGAACTCAAACTACGAAAAGACCTCATTAATTTATGGAATCCGTAGAGAATTTATATCCAACAAGCTACATTAATGAAGATGAAGGTTTCAAAGTCAAGTTAGGAAATGCAAGGTGTGCCATTGCCTTGTGCACTGTATGACCTTGAATTGCAGGTTCACATTTTTCCCCAGTCGGAACCCCTCTCTCATTCAGGAATTCTTTTCAATCCTCTTCAGTGCACGGCTCAACCTTGCTTTCTGCACTCCATAAAGGCCACAAATCTGTCAGCTTCTTTGTAAGTATTTCTGCATTGACCATCAGAGGAATAAGGATTGTGAGATCTTTTTCAAATCTGTGAGAATCCCCAGGAGATTCGCTCCTGGTACCACCACCTGTAGTATCCATGGTGTGTATGGACAAATACCGACACTTTCACCTAATATTTTCAGAACAGATAACTGAACCTAGACACAGACGCGATTACTTTGCAGTTCTGCAGACATAGCCCCAAGCACCACATCTTAAGCGTTTAGCAAGATACTTAGTGAGTTTCTGTGAACAAAGTGTCTCGCTCAGCGTTACAGAGGAACCTCATGACAGCAGCAGAAAGAAAACCCAGTTCTCCAAACCAGAATGCTCTTTCCTTCATCATCAGACTATCTTTTCACCTCCGGCAATTTGAGCCCCTTCACTGTTAATCGAGCTTTTCCTTAAAATGGGGTGATTTTGCAGATAGCAAGCTCACGGCTGCGCAGTCCTGGGTCATTCACAAAGGAGCACACAGCCTGCACAAGGAATATGGCAGGATCTGACAGAGAGATGCACAGGTGGGATGGAAGCATTACAAGGAAATTAGGGATCTGAAAATCCCTAGTTTTTGCAAGTCCATTCCTTCCTACCCCAGATATTTTTAAGGATAAAAGCAAGAATTCAAAAATGGGAATCACACTGACCCTCCAGCTTGTCACCAGCAGGATTCAGATCCTCCATACGAGAAAACTTGTTTCCTCTAGCTACAGATTAATGCTAGTAACTCAGCGTGCACAGAGGGGAACACCAAAGGGTGAAATACGAAATGACTTCCAAGTTACTCATCTATTAGCCAGTAGCACAAGCATCCAAATCTCACATGACACGTTCTACATAAGTTTACAGTCTCTAACACAAAGCTGCTACAGCTCCTGGTTCCCAGGCAACAGACATCCCTCTCCTACACCCACCTCCCTCCTCCCTGTTTCTCACTATTTTTAGATTCTCCTAAACATCTCAAAGAACACACACTCATCTCTGTCAAAAAAAGACAAATAACATTTTCCTTACTAGTATCATCCTAAGATACAACTAAACAGTATTCACTGAATTATTTCAAAAGATTCCAACAGGAGACTACTGCACATTATGGGAACTTAAAAATGATCAATCCAAGTCAGAGGCATCTGAAAACACATCTAAATGAATGCTGCCAAACAACCTCAGCCTTTCAAGTGCTACTTCCATTAGGTAATTCAGTCTTCTAACATTATTCTAACAGATAATGAAATAGTTCCAATTCCATTAGAAAAAGTATTCTATTAATTCCACAAACAGAAGTGTGAAACTTCAAGCTCTGTTTGTCTGTATTTTACTATAGGAGATGAAAGAAACCTCACGTTCTTAATACAGCCTCCCCACAGACTTTTAAGGAATATTGGTGATGCAGGTATTTTTGCAGCATGTGTTTTGCCGCATCAAGCTGTGAAGTTTTGAAATAAGTATTTCACCCAGGGTTCACTGTATCCATCCTACAGATGTAAGCAACTGAAGCAAGCAAATGAAGGTTAATAATAGAGTGATGAGCAAAGCGAAACTTGGTTTCCATTCGAATTTCCAATACAGTAATCTATTTATCTCACCATACCAATTCAAAACTACAGACATGGTTTGCTCCATATTTATGTAATTTTATTTCTAAACTGCTCTAGCTTTTGGTCAATGGATTCTTGCATTCGGCAGACAAGCACACATAAGAAGAAAAAAAAACAACCTTGGTCTATCACAGAGGATTGTGTGCTACACACAGAAGGCTACATGATAGCCTTTGAATTTCAATGTAATAAAATATGTCTCAAATTAACACTACCATTGAGCCATGGAAGACTAAACTCAACGTCTTCAGCCAGCAATGGCCAGTCATTTCTGGATACAACTGAATTCCTTTTCTTTTTAAGCAGAGCCTGAATACCATGTGCATCTCTAATGCCATTAAGCCTGACAGTTTAAAATACTTGATACCAATCCGTGTAAACAACAGCATGCTTCAGGCCATGAAAAAAACTATATGGCAAGTTAATTACGCTGTTGAAAGCGCATCGGCATACCATTTTTACCCTTTAAAAGGACAAAAAGTCTCAAGAAGCTGAAGTGAGACAGCCATTATGATTTATATGAAAATAGTCCTCTAAGGATTAACAATGTATCTGGTATACAAATCCAGTGAAACAATTCCTGATTTTATGATTACGGAATCATCTGTATTTTCCATTACCGTAATACGTATGTGCTCAGATGCACAGAATATTACATTCTGCTGTCTTATGATGCCATTGTAACATCAAGCACTGGTCCAGTACCCTTGTCTCCAGGGAGAAGCGATAAGCACTCCCTTTTTAATTTAACAGAGCAACTAGCACCAACAGCCTTGCCTGTTTCTTACCGAACCCTGCAACTGCAGAAAACAGCTGTACTATGAAAAGAGTAAGAACCAAAAAGCTGAAGTGCAGACTGCATACCACTAAGCTAATATGTAATGTATTTGCTCGTAGGAAAGATCTGAACATCAGCTTGTTAACATTTACAAAGAACTCTTCCAAGTAGATTTTATACTTCGCCATGTTTATTTTAGTTGGATGAACAGATTCAATGAACAAGTTGAAACAGTATTCCTCGGCTTCGCATTTGCCTCCCTGTAGGCTTCTATAACCAAATGTTTAAAAACATCAGAAATATGTGGATATTTGCTTGAAGTAGTTCAATAGCTATTTCTTGTTCCATGCTTCTCTTTCAAGTCTTTCACGGATTACTTCTTTTAGGTATGGTTCAAGATAATGCTTATCCTGGAAAAGAAGAGAATACATTTAAACTTACGGGGACATCCAGAAACATCTCAAGCCATTCCTACAGACTACTTGTTTCTCATTCCCCCTCAGATTTGACTAAAACCCAACCTAACAAGAAAAAAAAACAGAAATCAAACACTACTTACTCTGAAAAGGTAAACTTTGTATCTGCCAAGTCTGCAATGACAAGTTCTTTACTGCAGCAACCACTAATTCCTAACACCTTGCTGACATTAACAAGCAAAGTGATGCTTCCAGCTATACCTTTAACAACAATGTTCTACTGGCAGATACCCAACATACAAGATCCACTTTTATTAGTTCAAAGTCCAACTATAATACTCTGAAGAAACTAATTTTGAACTTAACTTGTAAACAGCACTGTCAACTTGATTCAGTGGAACACCTTGACCATGCTTAACACTTACAAACCAAACTGCTGCTTAAGGAACTATGCAATCAGTTATTTGATGCAGCGGTTACCTAAATATGACCAATAACACTGAAAGAAACAGCCTTTGCCTATACAGAGAAACATAATACCCTTATATTGTTCTATAGTCAAAAGTTTAGTGATAAGGTTCCTCTCTGCCAGGTAATATGGAGAAAGCTGAGATGGAAAGTAACGCAAAGTCTGTGAATCAATCCACTACCAAAAAAATAAAGTTAAGTTACATCTGAAAAGGAAGGCGTAGCTTGTTTTTCAAATTACAAGACGATACTTATTTTAATGCAAGATTTCCCTTCAAATTTTTCTTCTTTGGCATCTTCATGAACAAAAGCCTTGGCTCGATATCTTATATAAAATTAAGAAATTAATCAGAAAAGCAAGAGACCTTTTATAAGAGCATCCAAGCTAATTACAGTGTATTTCTTTATCTGATAACTTCGAAGAAATACTTTGTCTGAATACAAACAATCTGCTATGGCTCTGAGCTGTAGTTTAAGCTTTTGTCACCTTGAGCAAAATTTTCTGATTTCCACTGAAAAATAGAGTTGTTTTTTTTTTTAAACAGTGATCAAAAGCTGTGTTTTCCAGAGGTATCCTCCGAGATACACACTCAGTTAATTATAAAGAGCATATAAGCATGTATCTCTTCAGAGACTGAAAATCCTGAAGACCAGTCACAGCAGTGCCATTTAAGACCTCCACCTTGGAAACACTCTGTACACATACCTCTTCGTATTTCACCCATTGGTCTTTTGGAAGGATCTGATGTTTCAGGCTTAAGTCGAGCGCTCTCTTTATGCGAAATATTCTTTCATTGTAAAGATGTTCTGGAAGTCTCTTCAGGGCTTCTTTTACATCATCGTCTTCATACAACGTATCATCTCGCATTAATCCTGTACCAAGAAGATTTTACAGTATCACTGAGTAAGTGTTCTTAAGTACGTTTTAGGATTGACACAGGTGTCTACGTAACATGGGCAAAACATTTCTAATGCAAAATTATGAAGAAAAAACAAACCAATCCAGGAGAAGAGAACCGCTCATTGCTCACAGAGAACAAGCTGTAAACATTGGCTTTCACATACTCTATTTACTTGTTTTTACTCCTTTTCTTAAGGAGGAATAGGGAAAATGGGTACTTAATTCAGTGTCTTTCTAAAGAGTGTATATATATACACAGAACATTAAATGGATCTGAGGGGTGGTCTTACACTCATCTAATATTATATTTGTATTTAAGATGACTGTCTAGGTAAAGGGTTTAAGAGCTCTGAATCTGTTAAGAGTCACTCAGCTACAGGTGTGACTACTTCAGTACTGAAAAATTATTCTCTCATCTTCACTATGCATAATGACTAGATCTCCATTGACTGTATCGAGTATGCAAACCCGAAGCTAGATATTTGTGTGCAAGTTGGTTCCCTCCCACGCCGCCCCAAATCAGAAGTTAAATCGGGAAGAAGTACCTAGTCTTCTCAAAGCCAAGAACACCCCCACACCATCTGTAGAAGAAAAGATTCCCAAAATTCAAGCAACCCTGCTTTAAGTTTCAGTATTAACAACATAGGACAAAATGTTACTTCTGTAACTGTTCCAAGATTGATGCAGATTACAAGAGTATACCTACTGACTTGTGGTTAAAGGTTTTCACCTCGTCTGACTGGGTTGGCAGTAGTCTCCCAATAAAAGAAATTTCTGTTTTGAGCCACATATTCCTGAATTCAGTTTTGTAATTTATTTCAAAGGCACAGGGAGCACGGCTGCTAGTTCAATCACTAGATTAAATTGTGTGTTTCTCCTCAGTTTTCTGTCGCATTCCAGGAAAAGCAGCAGAAAGTATTAATGCCTTTAAGAATTTCAGCAGCAGATATAAAAAGAGGGGCTAAGCACCGCATCTCTGGAGGAAAGACCTAAGCTTATTCTTCTACAGTCGTCCTACAATTTTCTTCTAACTTCCCCAGGGCAGGTATGTTAACTTCCTTTAAATGATTTGCTCACACGGCAGTCAGCAATAAATTACAGCCTCTGAGTATGCAGATTCTCTTGTCATTCAAGAATAGTTTTGCCACCTAAACAGTTGAAACAAACTTGGTAACAACTCTGAACTAATTGAAGATGACACCATCAGGGCAACCTCCTCTACTTAAGGAAACACTGTTTTTACACCTATTTCACCACTGCGCAGGCCAGAGAGACATCAAGTGAAGTTATGGTGATACAAAGGGCAGAACTAACTAAATCCTTTTTGCACTTTGGATACTTTGCATAAGTATCGCAGACAGGCTGACTGCTATCAGTGGGAATCTCTCCAGCTTCAAGGGCAGCCTTTGGGTTAGAAGATACTGGTCAGTGAAAGTGACTTGGTGGGAAAAGAGAAATAATCAAGCTTTCAGGAGTATGTGAAAGTTTGTTCAACTGCTCCAGCTTAACCTTAGCTTAACCTTAGTAAGTTATTTCACTGAAAACAAGAGCAAACACAGAAATAATAGTTTAGGTTTTTGTTTTTTTAAAAAATTCATTACTAGGTTGCAATCATGACAACTGATGCTATTGCTAACTCTTTCCCCACAAAAGCAGTAGCCAATTTTGATCAAAAAAACTTACGCCAAACTGCATATATATACACCAGTTATGAACCAAAACTAGTTTGGGGATTGTTACATTTGCGGAGTTTTTAAAACTGAACGGAACACTTACCGAGTTTGTTGAATCCAGCTGCATTATAATACCACTTGCGAATCCTGTCTAACAGGCGACCACCTCCTGCAACTGAACATGACCATTATCAGTTGCAGAGCAAGACAAAATTCAACATTTACACACTACTATGACAATACACAAACATTTGCTGGCCTCCCTCACATGCGGTAATGCAAAACTACATCAAGTTTGAATTTGAATGTATATGACTTGGCGCCTCTGCTTTTCCGTATCCCTTACTGATACTGAACAGGCAGAATGAGCGCTTGTTCTGTACAAAAATTTGACCTCTGTTTCACTAAATTTGAATATTAGAGCGCTTTAAAACTTGGGACAATGCTAACCATTCATTTTCAAAGACAGCACCGATGCTTTTAGGCTCCATAATTCTTACTTGAGCTAAAAACGTAGGGTTCTACATAGAGCAAAACCATCATGCTTTTCAAATCATTTATCTAAGTTCCACAGCTCTCACTATAGGTTAATTCAATTTCAAGACCAGCATATTATTACGTTGTTAACCTTCAGTTCTCCTCTCCAGTTACTTAAATACTATTCCAAAGCCTGCTTTTGCAAAGAACTGCCAAAGTCAACTGGAAAGTGAACACTGAAACCTCAAAAAAAAAAAATTTCTGTGACTTTAAAAAGAAAAAATAAAACCCACCACATGTAGAATGTGCACCTTTCCTTAACTGTGATTTTGGATAGCAAAAAAAAAAATGCAATGTACATGTAATCAAGTACAACACAGTACCAAATAATATTCAAGTAACTCGACAAGGGGTCTAGAAATCCAGAAACAGCACAATATGGGCAATGCAGCCCAGGGCAAGCTATCTTTCATGACTTTTAAGTCGGCTGTTTTTCTAGGTGACCCCATAAAACCAGCACTACGTGTGGTACCAGTAGGCCGTCACCACACTACCTCATCAGGCCTTATCCCTTCGTACGTTAGGTCTTGGCAAGGAAAAACATGAAACCAGCTCAGCCCGGGGTCAGCAGCGGGGCAGGACAGCGATCCCCGAGCCCCCTCCGGAGCAGCCCAAGGGCCCCTCCAGTGCTCCCGAGCCCCACTGCTCCCGGAAAACCTCGGTATGGGAGCCAGGCTCCCCTCGCTGAGGCCCAGACCGAAGGGCCGCCGCTCGGGCGGGACGGCGAGGAAACCCGCCGGGCCAGGGCCGTGCCAGCGGTACACTACCTGCGGCCGCTGCCCCCGTCAAGGGCACACGGCGCACACCGTCCGCCGCCTCCCTATCTCCCCCTCACGGCCCGCCCCGCTTCCCAGCGCGGGAGGGGACGAGCCCAGCGCCGCAAGCGCGACGGGGACGGCCCAGCACGACCACCCCTGGCCACCCACCGCCGCCTCACCGGGTGCCCTCGCCGCCATCTTGACCTCGGCGCGGCGCGCTGCCTTCTGGGTAACCCGCAGCGTCCANCTGTCCCTGCTCCAGCCCCCCCGCCCCCGCCCTGCTCGGCCGTCTTCGGGCGCGGGAGCCCCGTTTGTGGCCGCCGCGGGGGGCCGGGCTGCGCAGCGGCACCTGCCCGTGGGCGGGGAGAGCCACGAAGAAGAGGCTAAGGCGGGCGTGGGGAAGCCCGCGGCTCCCGCTGACAGAGTCGAAGAACGGGTCGTTACGCCGAGGCTCATTCACGCTTGCTCAGAGCGACATCACCGCAGCCGGCCGGCAGCGCGCCCCCGCTGCTGCAGCGCCTCCGCAAACGGGCAGCGACTCAAACCCCGCACCGTTTGGCCACCCGTGGCCCCAGCCGCGGCCTTGGCGAGCGGCGCCCGCCTTCTCGCCGGCAAACCCGCGTGGCCGTGGCTCTAACGCGGAGCCTGCGTGAGCGAGCGCTGGCTGGCCTCCGTGGACGGTCATCCGGCCGTCGGTCGGGGCAGCCGAACTGGTGGGCCGGCAACAGCAAACCGAGGGGGAGAGGTGAATACGGGCTAAACGGGGCTTGCGCTTGCGAGGCACGGTAGGCGAAGCATCGAGGCCGTCGCAGAAAGCGGCCGAAACCTCTCCCTGCCCAGGTGCCGCAGCTGCCGGGCGAGCGGCTCTGTGTTCTGAGGCGCAGATCGCTGCCTCTCCCCAGCAATTCCTTCGGACGCCGGCCGCTGCATTTTTTTTTAAGAAATAAAAAAAAAAAAATAGGTGGAATTATTCTAGAAGTATTGCTACGGTAGGCAGTTTCAGTCAGAAAAGCATGCGGCTGAACGTGACACGCAGGCAAACAGCCCAGCTCGGACTGCCCAGCAGCAGGCCGCAGCGTCTTTGCCATATCGTACCCAGCAAACCTCAGTTAATCAAAACGCTCATTCAACGGCAGCTAGCCCTTGTCAAGAACAGCAGACTACAGTGTAATTCTAGGCCAAACATTTTTTTCTAAAGATTTTTTTTTTTTTCATTTTAAAGCCAAAAAGTATGTGGCACGGTCCTCAAAACGTTCTTCTATCCTCTCTCCCGTTTCGTTTTAGTGGTCCCACAAAATCTTTTGCTTCCTTTCTTCATGGCATTTCTGGGAAGATATTTTGGCATAAGCTCATGCATTTAACATTTCAAAGAAACTGGTTTAGCTCTGGCAGCAATCATTTTTACATTTAAAAATATTAAAGGAATTAAAAGCTCAAAGTTTAAGACATTCAAAATATCACACGCATTCTATAATGTAATTTATATTAGCGTTTTGCCACATGGTAATACAGCTCACGATAAGGACAGTGGGAGTAAATCTGCAAAAGCAAACTCTTTACTTTGGCATTATGAACTCACATACTTTGTATTAACATTAATTTTTATTGGAAACATGAATTTTTACGAGACTGAAGATTATAGTTCATGATTAGCATTTAGTACAGTGAAAATCTAAGTGGCATACTGAATTAGACTTAGATATTTTTATTTGAAAGGAAGGAATGGGGGAAAGCATTTAGCCATCGCATTTCAGCCACCACTTTAGATGAAATGTTACGCATCTCCAGCAAGAACAGTCTACTCAATAGAGGGTTTCAAGCGATCTTCCCAGGCCAAAGGAGTGGGAAACATGAGAATGAAAGACAAAAGAGTGTCTCAGATATATATTGCAGACAATGAATGTGGCTTTTTACTCTGTTTCAAGTGAAGAGGCTCCTGTAAATCATGTTGCACCCTGCTTGTTCTGACGCTCCTTTTCTTGGGTGTTGCAATTCAAACGAATTTTTATTTTGGATAAAAGACCCAAGTTGTGATCCAGAGATCACTACTATTGTTGTTCTTTAAAAGTCTCTCTAACCTTACTCCCTTTCCCACCTATTAGGGGAATTTAACCTTTTGAATTTTATTCTTCTGTCCGCATACCAAGTCTTCTTCAGACTCTTGCACTTCTGTGACTCAAATTGGTATTTTAAGCTCCAACACTAAGCTTTTAAAACATTGAGACTTTTTCATTAAATAAGCTTAAATCCAAATGAAAACATCTGGATTTCAGTTTCCTGAACTAGTTCAAAAGAAAGAATGGAAACTTCTAAACAATAAACTATCAGACAGTTTGCATTTGGCTTTAGTCAGTTTCTTCGCTTTGACCAAATACACTCTGAAGCATTTGATAATTCCATATTAATGCAATTTGTTTACTGATAGGATTAAGTACTTTTCATACTCCTGCGATTCCTAACGTTAGTATTTACTTCAGTGGTTACAACTAAGCAAGATAACTCTGTCAACTAAGTATATACTACAGCCTCTTCTTGTATGGTTACTCGTGTATTAAAGCCATACAAATCTCATTGGGGTGGGGAAAAACTGCTTCCCCTTCTCAACAAGGGGAAAAGTGACTTGAAATAAAACTATACATGTCCCTGAAATCTAGGAGTTTATTTTCTTTTTGTAATTTGCCTTGATGCAGTTTGCTGATTTTCTTTCATATGTCAAACCAAGTTTCACTGCACAGCCTTTAGGATATTAACTCCAGCAGCCAGCTTCGCAAAGAAACACCTTTGTAACCTGTTAAAAAATACCCTTTTGTACGAGGGGCTTTCATCTTAACAGCTAATCATGCCACTTCTTCACTATTGCATTAGCTTGTTATTCTAATTTTTGGGAGGGAGGGCGAGGGGAGAAGACAGAGGGTGAGAGAAGGAATAAGTCACTAGCCAGTTTTTCCATCTCCCAAAACTCTGAAATTATTAAAAGAAAAAAAAAAAAAAAGGAAGAAACCACTTCAATTTACTTTTCTGTTAGTGTGCTGCATCATTCACCCTCAATTAAGTTAGTAATTAAAGGATTGCATCAGTAGCAAACAACATATATTCACTTAATGCCTCTGAAATATATTTTTAAGTTGCCATAAAGAATATTACTTGAGCCTTTACATCCAACAGATGTTTCATAAGCAACAACTTCTTAAACCAGTAATTAAGAAGCTAAGAGACCATAAAGGGGAGTAGTTTTATAAAATATGTTTATTTCATAACTTTATTCTATTCCTTTTTACATGTGTTACTAATTAAAGTGTTTTTAAGAATTTTTCAAAGTCCTGTATAGAAGCTTTGGCAATCTCTGTACAAAACACCTCATCGGGCAAGGATACTAGCTGGTCCAGAGAGATGTAGCTGGGTTGTGCTGGGTCATACTGGGCTCTTCCCAAGAATGTAAGAAACATATGTCTCTCTTTGATTCGTAATAGCTTTGAGTTGAAAACCTAAGACAGAAAGAAAGGGAAGAATCTTCTAGGTTGTCTAAATTTCAGACTCTAATAAATCTAAAATAAGAGCCTTTTTTAGACAAACTGAAGATCTAGGAGGAAAACAAATAATTTCATCTTCTCATTTATGTCAAACACTAGGTAGGTTACATTTATATATAAGTTATCTAAATTTTAAATAAATGCTTCAATACAATATGCTGAGGTACACACAAGGGAAATCAGGGCGTGATACAACACTCTTAAGCACGTTAGGTTTTTTTTGTTTATGTACGATAGCTATATTGTAATCACAGTCAAGAAAGCGGAGAGGAGACATTCAGAAACAGGGAGCAAGAATACCTAAGCATTTTCCCTATGTGATCAGAAGCGTTTCTTTATACAGTCAGATTCAGATGAGCATTGTTTTAAGGAAGAAATGAATAGGTGACCACACGGCGTAATACAAACGAGTGAATTGCACAGTGGCAACGGAAAAGGTGAGTGGCTGCGCCTCCTGTCATAACACAGCCAAAAGGCACAGTGCAGCCGTTCAGGACAACTACTTGTCTTGGGCTACACAGCAATGCCTACTTTTGAAGATGTTTGTCACAAAAAAAAGAATTCTAGACAGTCAAAGCAAGAACAATCATAAGGGAAACATGAAAGAAATCAGCAGAACATCTAAAAAGAGAGAGAAGGGGGAAGACAAGAGATGCACAGTTAAGAAGTCTTAAAAGCAGAGCTCTAACTCTGCAGTTCTGAGCAATACAACTGAAGAGAGAGAAGCTGCTTTAAAGATAATGGTGAAAACATGAATGCTAGAGCAATGAAAGTGAGCAGTTTTTACTAAAAAGGAGAGTCTACGCTACTGACGGAAGGATTTCATGAGGATGCAAACATTTGAACTAGCACAGAAAGCAAAACTACTGTTTCTCCTCTGCCTTCCTTGAATTTTAAGAGGGAGTCAGAAGACGGGGGGAAAAAACTTTAACCGCCATTTATGGAGCTAGCTGACAGGAAGGATGGTTACAACAGCATCTGTAACACCAGAGAGGATTTGTCAAAAAAAACCCTGTGTGCCTCTTGTTTTCAGCATTACTTTCCTTCAGGATAGAAGTAAGAACAGATGGAGACAAGTAGGCATTTGTGAATGCACAAGTTCACGGACAGACCATATACAGACTGAGTTGCACTAGGCGTATCCTCCAACTCACAGTTTTTGAGGATGGAAGGGAAGAGCAGGGAAAAGAGAAGGTGACTGCACCAGGAACAAGGAGTAGAGGAAACTCTCCACTTACCCTTCCAAACAAAGGGAAGAGAAATTATGAGGTGAACCACCATGAAGCCAGCAATAAAACAACTGAGAAGGAAACAAGCAAGACTTGTGGTCACTTAAGGTCAAGGAGGGCAAAAGTGACACAGATTGGAGTTATAGCAAGCATCCTTGTTAAGTAAAGATACATTAAATAGCAAGATAAGCATTTAAAATCCTGGGGAGTAGTTTTATTTCCCCATATAATTTTGGCTTTTTAGCCAGTTAGATTAGACAGTTAGATTCCCTACTAGACTTGCTTTAGGAAGAAAATGATTTCAGTTCAGAAGTTGTACTTTGTGCTTTCTTTTTTTCCTTTTAAGAAGCTAGTGTGACTGCACGTCAGCATTGGATAAAGTGACTGATGCTTTCAACTTTTAATTTGTGAGGGAATAACAGTAATGAGGAGATAGGAAAAAAAAACCCCAAGATAGTAATAAAAAACTAATCTAGTCATCAAAAAACTAATCTATTTTTACTCCTGTGATTTTTTAGCTATTGCCACAGCAATAGGAGGATCAAGGAGAATCTGATTGTCTAACGGACAGAACTTCTCATACCTTTAAACTGTATTTTCAGATCCTAGAATCTATATAAATTTATTTTTTATTTTGGATTTGTCTAGTTAAATGTTGTTATGTATGTGTTATCTGATGAACAGATCATGAACAGGCATGACTTGCCTTCCCTTGTGTCTCTTAACTAGGTAAGATTTCAGGACAAGGAATCCCTAAGCGGGCAGTAACTTCTCTTGCATGAATCCAGAAGAGATGAACATGACTACTTCTGTTGAAAACTTAAAAATTCACAAGACTGGGGGTGATGGGGTGGTGGCGTCACATGTGCCAGCAGGAGAGAAGGGCACTTCCACACTGGAATCCTCAATGGCTGCTGAATTGCTAATAAAAGTTATCCCAATTAGAGTAAAAGCCACAGACAAGTTGAAGAATTCACGCGTGTCCTGCATACAGTGAGGCTTCACCTTCAACACCGAACTAGTGAAGCAGCTGTGCAAAGAGCACCTACAATTTATTCCCAAATTAACAGCTCACCTGAGGAAAGCTAGTAAGCATGTGGTGGGGAATGCCCATTATGTTGTGTAAGTAGTCAAATGTCTGTTTGAGTCTCTTCTTACTTGCAGTTAAAATCTTGGGGGTTTTAAACACAATCTGTTGAATCTCAGTACGTTGAAAACCAAGTTCAATCTGACAAACCTGAAAAAGAGCACAATTCTAACTTCAAAAGTCAGCTACAGCAAACTTCATTTATTTTAATGTGCTACTGAAATAAGCTAATGCAAAATCCTTCTGCCCTTTGTCACACAGCAACAAGAATGCAACCCACAATAATATCTGCCACTGCAGTTCTTCTCAAGTCAGACAGCACAAATTATCTCCAAAGTAAAGATGACTTCTGTGAATGCTATGTATTTTTCAGCTTGTCCAAGATATGAACAAAAAAAGCTGTGTCTCAGTATGCACGGCAGTTACAAGCATAAAAATTCTCCCATAAGAGTCTTTTATCAGTTTCAATACCAAGCTGTCAAGAGATTGACTTTCTAGTTGTGGAGCTGTTGAGCTCTGTAAAACACAGCAATCAAACAGTTAGTGACTACTTTTGTTAAAGTGTTACTTCTTTTGCTAATGTATCCATGTTATATTTTTATATTAGAGTGCATAATTTCAGTCCTGTAGTCTTCAAGTGAAGTCTGTTGAACCTGAAAGAGATGTGTAGAATATGCAGTGTATTCAATTTATTTAGAGTTGGTTAATGTCTAAAGCAAAATGTCTTTTTCAGAGACTGCCTTGACTTCAATTATGGTTTCCCAAAAGGAAAACAAACACATTTTTTCAATAAAATCATGAGCACTCCTCCCAAAGTGCAGAATGGCAAGCAGTTCATTGAGTTGTTGAGAAAGGAATTCAGCGTACAAGAGTGTCTGGTAACTCAGCCATTTCTTCTATCCTCCAGTGACATTTACAAGCAGCTTGTTTGCAGTCATGAAGTGGGTGTGCTTGTCAGTCAACATAACCAGACTTTCAAATCCAACTCAGGTACTTCTTCAGTTGGCAAGAAGGTGGTGCTTTCTGTTTTTCCAGTTTGATGTGCCAAGGCTGCAGCTCTTTTCCAAAACTGCCTGGCAAATACAAAGGAAAGGGCTTAGCATCTGGGTTTTGAAGCTACCTTAGGACTTCCAGATCCTTCCAGGGAATTGTTGCTGGAGGTGACTATAATCAGGTCCTTCAACTCCTGGTTCTTCCTTATCTGCTTTATAAATATTTGTGTATCACAAGAAATACTAGTTGATTAAGCCAGCATCCAAGTACGAAGAGATATGTTTGCACTTTAGTGGTGTCTTCCATGGATCTGAGTTGGCAGGGGTAACTTACTGCATTAAGATACAAAACCGAGGGTAAGACCTGATATTAAATCAGTAGAGATGTACAGCTGGCCCCACTGTAGAGGTAACTGTAACTGTGGCACAAATCTTGAGCTTTTCTTTTCTACTCTGTGAAATGGATCAGCTCTCTCTTGACATGAATGGTGAGCTCAAGTCTAAGTTGCTTTGACTGCACTTAGTTTGACAGCAATATCGAGTAAGTCTCTAGACCACGTATGCTAGTATCCTTACTGCGTAAGCCCCAGCAATATTCAACATACTCTGTATGATTCCCACAACAAGCAGTCGTCATACAAGCCTTCCAGTTTTACCCTAGCAGTGAATCTCTCATTGTGCTTGATGAAACATTCAGAGGATGGAATAAGCCATCCTTCAGCTCATTTAGTCCATGATTGGTATCTTTTGACAACCAGTATCAGCTGCAGCAGTTGCTTCTAAGTAACGGCCCACTCAGAATGAGGGATACCACCAGATCCCTTCTGAACTGCTGGTGTACGATTTCACTTTTTGAGTACTGCCTGCCCACCACCAGCTTAGGACATACAGGTCTGAACCCAGATTCTGAATCTGAGACATCCAACCTCCTGAGAGGCTGGAGCTTCTAAGTATCAGTAGATTCTATAATAGTGAGGACCTACAAATCCTTCCTCTCTCTCTAGAACATGTTAAAAATATGCTACACTACACACTTTTTAGTAGACAGACAAGATAGTCGCATAGAACTGAGGATCTTAAAAATGCATTAATTATAATATACTGAATCCCTAGCCCGTGGAAACAATGTTCATTAAAAAGAAAGCACTATTAATTGGAACAGTCTGCTACTTTCCAGTCTCCTCCCTTACCACACACACATTTCAAATTGCAAGATTCCCAGCATTTAATAGTTTCAGAGCAGTGAGTCTGTCTGAAAATTATATATTTTAATTCATAGTTATGCATTATAGGATAATGGGATTTCTCAAATTGTTACACTACTTCATGCTGTTTGGCCTAGATGACTTTACAGCGCAATAATTAAACCAATACATAGTTACATTTTCAAAAGGGAAAGGAGTCCCTGTGGGTTTGAAGTTATTTACCCAACAGTTGTTAATAACGACCATCTGCTATCAGACAATAGGTGTCAAATGCACATTTTGGCAGACTAGCTACCTGCCAAGAGGAAAATAATCAACTGCACATTTCTTGCTCCTAAATCCTCATGGACAATCCAAGTTAGCAAAAAAGCACAATAATTACAGGGGGGGGCGGGGTCAGAGAGGAGGGAGCAGGCCCTGCTTTTCACTCCTTGTAAAGAAATGGGTAATTTCTTTGTGTCATCAAATGGCAGCTTGTGTCAGGAAGGGACCCAGATGAAGTTTCTAACCTACATCAGAGTAGAAGACACAATAAGATACTGCTCCACATATGCTGTAAGCTTGCAAGCCATAGCGGAAAATAAGTTGTTTAACAAAATCCTCAGGTTTTTTATATCTCCACTAAAATTACTTCATTAAAGTCTTTCTGTGCAGGATTCTCCTCTGGGAATTTTATCTTCTGAAAACTCTTCAACTATGTGGATACACAATACACTTTTAATATCAACTAATAAACTCACCTGAAGATTTTCTTTTACAGGCTCCAATTTACCAGTCAGTAGCCTTGGAAGACGAATTACCAGATCCTTTGTCTACAATTAGGGAAAAAACACAAAGGAAAGATTATTACTGAAAGCTTGTTTGTGAATCCCTCTGTGAAAGAAACAGATCTCAAACTTTTTTTCCCCCCAGTTGCAAGAGGGATGCACTTTCACTTGCATTTCATTTTATCTCTACACCCAAGATGAGTTTGCATGAAGCAGCACTATATTAAGATGCAAAAAGTTACCCAAATGTGTCAGTTTGGAAAACGAAAAACAACATAGCTGTTGTAAAACAGACAGAAAGAGAGAGTAAAAGCATGCACCAAAAGTAGAAAGCATGCTCAAGTGCCCAATCTCTCTCAGTGCTCAAGTTGTTTCTTCCCACCTTTTTAAAAAAAGTAATCAAAACACTACCTGATAGACACTGTAAAAGGATTTTTCAACTGCAGTGCAATTTGTCTACCTCAGGATCCAGTTAAACCATAGTATTATGGCAATACAAGGAATTAATCCACATCCCCTAAGCCATGTGATTACTTATAATTCACCCTGAGTACAAGGCAGTGACTAAACCCTTTTCCAGAGAGCTCTCTTACCTCAGGCATGGAAAGGCCAGCAACAGGCACTGTGACAGCTATGACTGTTCAGCTAATAGAAGCCAACAGAAGAACACCAGATTCCACTTGGAACTTGACATTTACTGCAATCCCCAGCTACTGCAGGAAACAACTAACACTGCCCACTTATTCCAGGGAAGTCCAGCTACTGCCTCCTCTGGAGATCCCAAAGCATAGTTCTAAATACCTGCTAAGCACTCACGAGCAAACCCAGGGGTTACTCTTGGTGAGCTGAGCGTATGATTTGGCATTTAGTTTGATGTGATATTCACAGGTTAGACTATTTTTCACCAATGAGTTAAGTATGTTACAGTATCTTGAAGGGATGAAGAGGGCCAATTAATTTTCTAGAAGTTAAAAAAGCTGCTTGCTGTTTCAGCAATGGATCCAGTCCTCTGACCCACTTCAGATAATAAAACTGGACACACACATGCTTGTTTGACAGTAACCTGCAGCAAATCATCTTCAAGAACTGTACTTCAGAACCTTTGAATGTTAGATATCCATATTATTTCTATAGACAGTTAAAATCATGTTATCCTCCTGTAACCCTCTGTGTTACCATCAGTAATGTTACTAATGTTTGTGATAACCTCCAAACACTTAAATATTCATGTTCCAAGGCCTCACAGTTGTCACTGACAAAGTACCTAAAGACTTCAGTGTATAGTCTTTACCTTTTTTACACTGAGGCCAAGTTCGTTTTTGAAGAAACCCAGTCTGTTATCCAGTCTTTCCACTGAAAACAACAGCAAATATGGAGCTCTTGAGACCATCTGAGCAATTTCTGCCTTACCAAATTTTTTTGATTTTAGGTAAGCCACTCTAGAAAGAGAACAAAAACAAAATAAAATCCAGTGATGAAAATTTTATTGCCCCCATTTATTCAGTACTTGCTTAAATTCCTCAGTGATATCTTATAAATGGACAGATGTTCTAGCATTAACATGCAACCTTGCCAAAAATAATTAGGGGGAAATCTGAAGTTATCATAAAAGCAAAATACCATCCCTTCCAATTAATTAGAAGTAAAATAAACCTTGGAGCAGAATGTCAATACTGAAGACAGATTTTAATTCCTTCCAGCTGTACTTAAGCAGATAACTATGTTAACGTACATTTAACTACCAGCCTGTCTCGTAGATTGCAAACACATTAATAGATCATCATAAGGTATGGACAAGAAGATATATACAGCCTTTTGCTATTTTAATGAATTCCGTTTCTACTGCTGAAAGAACAGAAGTACTATACCTCATATATCCCTGTTTTGCCAATAGCACTGGAATAGAAATATCATACAACAATGCTATCTGTAAAGACATTGTCCAAAAAGAAATTTCTAAATGAGCTGAAGTTACTTTTGTCATATTAGGTCCCTGCTTTCAGTCACTGGTCCAAGGGTTTAATTACAAAACATCTGGTTGTCAGAAAGGAGAAGGAGCTGACTAAAGTTTTTATGTTTAACAGAGCTTTCTTTCTTTCTTTCTGACTCAAAGCTTTTTTCAAACTTTGTTGAATTCAGTGAAAGTGAAATCCTATTTCAAGTACTACTTGCAGTAGATTATTACCATAGCTCCCAGAAAAAGGAACGGGGGGGAATACAGCACACCAAATAAAAAGAGGCATGATTAACCCACATGTCACCATTTACAAAAAAACTGAACTACAATTTGATGAGGTTCCCTTTGGTTATAGGTAAGCGTATACAGAAGTATTTGCTGACAGATGAACTTAGACCATACCAGAACTGAATTTTTCTGGCAGTAGTTAAGATACTAAATAGATTACAGAGCATTCTGCAGAAGCAGATATTCAGCAAAAGATGGGCTGTTCAATCATGTCTTGTGGAGAGAAAAAAAAAAAAAAAACCTTCCAGTCACTACAACCTCCCTCTCTTTCCACAAAGCCTAAAAAATGAAGTCACCACAAGCCAAAACCCTCTAGGCAGAAGATCTAAGAACAGGCTCTGGAGGACCAATTCCTAACTGAGCAGGCACCCCAACACAGAAGGCAGCAGCCTAGGCTCCAGACAATGCCGATGGAACTGGCTGCAGGAGCCTCAGAGATAAGGAGAGGTTAGGAGGGGGAGAAATGCAGAATACAACAATGAACAATTGTCCCTTCAAAAATTATCCCATTACATTCTGAATGCTGCAGTTTGGCTACACTATACTTCTTCCATTAATTTTTTCAAGGGTACAACTGCCAAGCATCCTAGAAACATAGCTAAATGAGCAGATTAAAAATAAAACCTTTTGGTTGTCTTGACTCCCCTCCACTTGTTTTCTGTCAATAAGTCATTAAGATTCACACCTGAAGCATTTCTTCGCATCCTGGAAAGGCAAGATGCTTAAAAGAGGGATGGCAAGATGGTAATAACCTGACTCTAGAAACTGGTCTATTAAAGAAGCATCCAACCGAAGTTCGAGATAACTTTGTGAGTGTTGGCACCAAGGTTAGCCCGCATTTTACTACAGGGGTCAGCAGTTCTATGTAGCATGTTAACAGTTTTAAGTCATCATTGACAATACCGTAAAACAAAGCATCTGGTGCAGCTGCAGTACAGACACTGATTTGCAACTGTCAGAATTGTTATGAATTATGGAATGTTTTGACTTTTACAGTGTTTATCTGAAGTCAAATGCCAAATCTATTGAAATTTGTGTTTTGTTTCCTGGCAACGTGGAATCCATAGCAATAAAACATTCCGGAGTGATGTAACCAATACCATGTCCATCTGCACTGAAGTGTTTATGCAAAGGTGATACTCAGCTTTCAAGAGACAGCTATCCGAGACACATTCACTTCACAGCCTGCCATACACCCTCCACAGCACACTTACTTTAAAGCTTGCAGGAAAACATTCACCAGTGCCAGAGATAAACTTACTGAAAAATGAAGCTGCAGAAAATGAAGAAGAAATTGGATTTCCCTGTTCAGCCCCTACTTTACTAACCAGGCAGTGCCACAGGACAGTCACTAAAAAGCAAATCTGACTTCACAGGAGAGTTAGAATGTTTATCGTTGAAAAAAATACTCTCTTCAGAAGAATATAAGCAACTCTGACATCTAGACTCAAAACTACTGCTGAAAAATGGCACAGCTTCTTTTTGGATATTGTTTCTGAAAGGCCACTTACTGAACAGGAAGATGAAAGAACAGAGGAGAAAGAAGAAGAGTCAGGTCTCGTTAGACACGAGCCTACTAATGTGCCCGTTTCCAAAAAGCTGTATTTTCAGATTTCTGTCTTGGGACAGCTACTATGTGCCAGAGCCAAGCAGGAAGACTTTCTTTTCTGGAGTTTTTGAAGACCAAGACATTTTGAGTTCATTACAAAGTGCACATACGCACACAAAAGTTGTTCTGTAAAAGAATTGTTGAAGTAATGCAAGCCTGTCTGGAGTAATTTTAAGAATAAAAGGCCATTTTCCTCCAATTTTTTCTACAATCAACACACCTAATGGAAGTGTGAATCAGAATAAGAAAGTAATTCCATTTCAGAATCAAACTTTTTACAGGTACACACCAAACATACAGCTGAGTAAAGAAAGCTAGGATCTCTATGACTGCAAGACACAGACAAGTTTAAAAAAAAGAAAAAAAGTACAACCCTATAGTCTGGTGCTGGTACCTTCAGTCTCCCATGTCTTAATGGGATCCCACCTGCAAAAATCTGGAAGGAAGTACAAAAGCAAAGGAACACAGAGAAGCTGTTTGTATCCATAAACCAACAAGGAGGAAGAGTGGAATGCAATTACAAGCCATCATACCATCCCTAGAGCAAAGCACCTTTGCAAAAAGTGATTGTGGATTCATGAAAATACAGGCTCAAAACCTAACATTCAGTTATTTCGGATAAGTGAAGAATTAAGAATAACTTTTTTTAAAAAAATAGATTATTTATGTTATTACAACACATTATTTCAAATATCCTGACTATTTTAATTCCAGTTATTTAACTTTAGGAAGATTTTTCTTTAGAAGTGAAAGGCTTTCTGCCACAAACACAAACCTCATCTTTAAAGGCCTAGAACTAGTCCTCCAAAGTCAACAACGCAAAAACACTAAGGACAGGCTTCTGTGAATAGATATTAACAGTTACGACCATAAGACCTCAACCTGACTGGCATCAGCACAGGTATCTCAGTCACTGGAAATCCAGCATCTTAGCTTAAGTCCACCGAAGGAACAGTCAAAATCTGCATGCATACAGCCAAGATGCACGCACATGTGACAAAACAGCACAACGATGGTTGATTTCCAACACAGGGAGAATGGACAGCTGCTGTCAATAATGTCTTAGGCCATGCTGGGTAGATCTGCCACAGCTCATCAGTATTCTTGTTTTGACCACCTTTTCCCCCTCTAACTCAGCTACAGGTTTTTAAAGCTACTTTATGTTACAGTATTATCCCATTATATCTCTAGAGCTGACCAGACAAAGATTGGTTAATGAAATAACAACTGCCATTAAAGAGGAAGTCTCACTGTTGGCAGAGAACAAGAAATACAATTACACAGTTTGATTTAGACAACACTTGAATTACTGAAATCAGCAGACTTCAGTCAACTTCAGACACAAATCCCATCACTTTCCAAGTCATGCTGCTGGAGAAAGACAGATATGTGTATATAGTTATCTTATTTCTTCAGTGCTTACTTTCTTTCAAGTAGCCTTTATATTCAGAATGCAGCATTTTCTGAAGTTAGTGTTCTCTAATAACTAGACTGTATGAAGTATAGTCTGCAGTACAGCATCTAGATTTGACATTAAAAAGAGCAGAGAGGAGTAGAAGAGGGTGATACAGAAAACAAAAGTTTGACTGTAAATGGAGAAAAGTTTGTTTCCCCCACTGTTTCGGAAGACCCACAAACACACTGACTTTTCTTAAAAAAAACCAAAAACACCCCTCCCCAAAAAAAAACCCAAAACAAAAAAAACCCAACAACCCAAAGCAAAAAACAACTTTGGTAGTTTTGGTACACACACAAATAAGCTTAAAAAACCCAAAACAAACTCCACAGGGCAGCTAACTATATAAGCTCTGGTCTAAGATATGAAATCTTCTAAAGAGACTGGTATTTCCCCTTATGCACACACAAGCTGGGTGACACTGAGGGACTGTCTAGGACTATAGAAGTGTGAACACACACCAAAATTAGTTCATTGTAGTCTTGTGCTCAGTTTGAGCTGGACAACAGGGGGAAAAAAAGGTCACCAAAACCTTCTGCTGCTATTACAAGTAAACACAGAAGAGATCTGGTCTGCTTCTTTTACTGCAGAATTCACAAGGTATCGGTAGACATATCATCTAGAAGAGCAGTTTCAAAGCATGACTCTACTTATGATACTACCACATGTTAATACTGACTGATGGGAAGGCACAGGAACATGGAGCCAGGGATCGAGTGAGAAAGAATACAGCAGCAATACAGCTTCAGACAAGGTTAAGCCAACTGGGAAACAAGATCTTCAAGCCAAGGGGCTTAACACCCTGCTGCTCTTTGAAAGGCATACCTGGTTTCTAAAGCTTCCAGATCTTCGGCAAGGATGTATGGATTTTTGGTCAGGAATGGTCCCAGCTGATTGTCTTCTACACCCACATCCTTAAGAAACAGGAGTATTTTTCTTATGTCTTTTTCAAAGTCCAAAGTCAGTAAGAGTTGACCTGCCTTTTGACGTTTCTCCACTTGTGATAAGTCAACTCCTACAACAAACAAAATTAGATACTGTTTTAATTAAACACAGACGCTACTCCCTATAAATGTTTCAGGAAGGTATGTTGAAATTTCTAGGACTACTCCTTTTTTGCACTGATTTAGCATGCTTCAATTGCTCAATACAGCAAGGTTACAACACCTTGTATATTGTGGAAAGATTCCAGATAAAACAAGCAGTCATTTTAGATGCTTTTGCTGAGTTTATTTTTTGAAGGATAATGTTTGCAGTGAAACCTGCATGTGAGGAATCAAGTACACTAGCACATGCCACATGTAGAGACCTACTCTTGCTGCACAGAAGTATGTGTGCAGGGAATTCCCAACTCCATTATACAAGGGAAGGAGACGATTTTGCAGTGAAGTACCTTTGGATTCCGGCTAACACACAGCAATTTGTTACCAGACCTCCTCCTCTCAAATACTTATTTTTTCAACCTCCTTCTAGTGTTCCTTGCACTTTTGGGAAACAAGGAGGTCACCAGCAACCTTGAATTCAGCTATCCTTGCACAGTCCAACTGCTTTTTGATGAGAAGGTTCTCTTCCATCTCTTCCCCCTTGCATCTCCAGTTTACTGTGGCCCACTTCTAAGGTTTTGCACAGCAACCACTCTTCTTCCTTCCTTCCTTCCAAGGACAGAGCGCTGCAATTTCTTCTGCAGCAAAGTAAAGCATCCTTAACCAGCCCAAAAGAAGAGAGACCAATCAAGTTACACAAAATGCTCCCCACCTCTGGAAGCTGTGGGAGATGCCTCCTTCTAGCATCCACAGCACTAAGGGACTAAAGCTAGCCAGACTTGCCTTCAACTAACATAGCACTGCTAGCGAGTCATTTGGTCCCCTCTCTTTTTCCATTTATCCCGGATACTGTTCTGCTGCCCTTAGCCATTGGTCACTGTTCCTATTTTCAAGTTTACAAGGCAAACAGTAAGATCAAAACACAAATTATAGAATCTCCAAAGCTCCAGATACAGGCAAACCACATAAACAAAATCACACATACCTAGGTGGACGAGTTTCGCCAGGGTTTCCGAGTGATCAACATAATCTCGGAGGGTGGAAGACTGAAGGGGAAGAAGCGGTTCTGCAATGATCTGTACGGCTTCTTCCTCAGAAATCTCCTCCAAAGCAGATGAAGGTGGGATGTCATCCCAGTCTAAGAAACAAATATAGGAGACCCAAATGCATTTTGTGAAAGACAAAGCTGCTCCCATCAAATGCTACAGAAATCTCTTAAAATCCATTTCAAAATGCAAGAACACTGCGCGCGAGATGAACAGCCAATCTATTATTACTTGAAACCATACAAAAACATAGACCCCCACTCCCAATCTCTGTTCCATCTCCCTGTCACTGCCCATCAACTCTTGATCATGTGGCCGATCTGAGCACAGTACCCAGCAAACCTGCCTTCAGTCTGCTGTCTTGATAACCGCAAACAGATCACATCACCTTCTTGAAAAAGAACTTTCTTTCATGTCTTCACAAATGCATTCTTGCCTGATCATATCCAGACCAAAGGCTACTGCAAATATTATTTTTTATAACCTGACAAGCCCATTACTTTGTGCCTCTTCTGAATCTGATACCTGAACTACAGTTAGTTTAACATTCAAGGTATTTCACAGCCAACTCCAACTAAGCCATCATGTCTTATCCATTACAGAATGGCTGCTGCTCTAACAGCTAAAGAAGTCAAGCTCCATTTCCTAAAGTTTCCAAGTGCACATTATTATGCTTGTTTCCCCTTACGCATTCCAAGTCACAGAGCTCAGTGTCTTTTTTAAAAAAAATATTTCTCTAAACTGATCCATTTTTCCATTGACAGGAGCTCACAGCAGCTAGATCGAGATTACTGTTTTGCAGGCTGACTGCTAGCACCCACCTCCACTATCAAACTGATTACTGATCAACAGCCCTAATCATAAACTCTTCAGGGTAGGGATTTTCTGTGTCCTGTACCTTTGCACAATGACTTCCTAGAGACTAGGATAACACCCTTCCATGTCAAAAAAACAAAGCCACACCAGAACTACCAAGGCAGGTTCCAAAATAAGTAGGAAGATCCTATTGTTCACAGAAGAGTTGCACAGACTAGCTCAATAGCTGTTGAAGGTCTTTGCCACTTCTTTTTCTCAAAGCCTCAGAAACAAAAGCACAGTAAAATGTTTTTAGCAACTTTTGCACCTTAGTAATACAAACTCTCTAGGAATCTATATGGATATCAAGCATTTCCTTTCAACTTGTTGAGGACCAAACCAATATACACCAAGGTCCATTCTGGAAGCATAGGTGCCCTTTTTTTGCCACTCTAAGTTCTTTAAATGTCCATCAGGAAACATACCTCAAGTTACGCCTTGCCGCCCCCCCGAAAGAAGTGAGCAATTATGTTTATTCCAATATATACACTGCCAACTGGGCAAAACGCTCCACACACATACACAACAGTAAGTCTGCCGGCAGATAAAAATCTGGCACGTAAATAAACTGCACCGCAGGTGCAGACACATATGAGCTGGCTGACCTGTCAGTTCTGGTGCAGCACTGTTTCCAGAACCAGCTGCACAAACACACAGATCTCAGTTGCAGCTCTGAGCCACCCCAAAAATAAGCTCTGTAGGATCCAAGTTGGCTGGGCTCAAAGCAGAATCTGAACATACAAGACTGCTTAGTAATCCAGAGCAAGTTTCCTCAGCATACTAGAATTATTTTCACAGGGTGGTATTTTTTTATCCTCACTTACATATAAAAGTAAAGAAAAGTGAGGCAATTTCCTCAGGGCAACAACGCCAAGGCAACCTTGTATCTATCGTCCTTTCCTCAGGAGACAGTTTGACAAGCATTTCTCATCAGGGCAGTGCTTAAGCAGGCTTCACACTCTGCTGCCTCCTGTTGTTCGTCCCTGATCATTCAAACAGCTGCTTTATGCGAGCTGCTTCAGGGGTGGCCTCCCCCACTCCTGCTCCCCCCCAAAAACAAACAAACAAAACCGCCCCTTTATTTTGTACCAGTACAACTGCTATGAGGGAAAGGCAAATGCTCGGCTGGTGCACGTAGAGTTAAAGAAAAGAATAGCCCTTCAAACAGCAGCTCCAGACTGACGTTTCTACCCGAAACATACCTTTATCTCAGCTTAAAGGTATTCTTTATGCTAGAGTGACCACAGGAACTCTGAGTTAACTATGGGGCTAAAACCAAGCGAAAGTCAGGAACTTCAGGTGAGTGTTTAGATAAACAGGCCAAAAAGGAGAACCAAGAATAATACTGAAAGAGTGACTTGGAGATTTGGGAGAAATGGTATCCCTACGGCCTCTTACCTTCATACAGTATTTCTGCATTCAGGTCAGGTAATGTTTCAGCTTTTGCTTCTTTCTGTTTTACTGGTGAAGGCAAGTTACTTTCGGGAGAAGAAAAGGATCCATCCCTGGCACTGCCAGGCGGAGCACAGCTTCCTACACATACATGCCTGCATGCCTGCAACCTCCACGGAAGAACGCCATTTCTAGAGGGCAGCAGAGCCAGAGGGGCGAACCCACGCGGTGCCTGTGCGGTGCTGCTGCGGCCCCTCAGCCTCCCAGGAAATTCAGCAGCACGGGCCGTCTGCAGCAGGCAACGCCAGCGGGAGAGCTGCCGAGCCCACAAAGCCATCGTCCGCCTCAGCGCAGCATCCTGCTGGGAGAAAAAGGGCCGGGGAGTACCACGGGCGCTGCCTCACCTCGCCCGCAGGGCTGGGGAGCACGACCGACCGCCAACTCCCCCAGCACGAACGCAGGGATTCCGCGCCACGCAGCGCTCCGCGGCTGCCTGCCAGGCACTGAGGCGAGGAGCCGGCTCTGAACGCCACCGCCCGCTGCCCTGTACGACAGCCGTTCCCTCGGCAGCACGGGGGGAGCCCAACCGCGACCCTAACCCTCCGCGAAGGACGGGGCCCTTCCGCCCAGAGCCGTCACCTCACACCCCGCCACAGGGGAAGCCGGACGGCGCTCGCCGCCCCTCGCGGACCGCCCCAGCCCGGCAGCCTCTGCGTACGGCCTGCGTGAGGGCGTGCCGGGCCGGCTCCGCACGCAGCGAGCCCGGTCCCGGTCCCGGTCCCGGCCGGTGGGGCCCGCTACCGCCTCACCTGCCCCGCGCGGCCCAGCCCACGTGCCTGCC
>VZTL01007217.1:32183-51273 GCA_013400535.1 Scopus umbretta
CCGTGCGCTCTGCAGGCAGGGGCGTTGCGTGGCTAGCTGGCTGGAGAGCGCCCTGCTCGGGGGGCCCTCCGTTCGGAGAGCGGTTATTCTCCTCTGCGACGTTTACTGGGAACTTGTTGATCGTTTTGGGGCGCTCTGTCAAAATCTTTACCAAAATGTGTGTTTCAAGCAGTTGCCGAAAATGGCTTTTATTAGATGATCAAGAAGCCCAGCAATGACATCACTCAAGCAGATAATTTGCCGAGCGTTCACTGGACAGGAGTGACTGTTTTGTGTCATCGTTTTTATACAACACACTTTGTGGCCAGTCACAGGTTGGCTTAGGCCCCGGTACTGCAATGCTTAGCCACATCCTTTCCCCACGACAGGAACGGCTCTGTGGACTTCACCGCTGCAGTCATTCGTGGAAATAAAGCTAAGAATGGGCATAGTTATTTTGGGGAGCCTTATTTGTAAACAAAGGGTATAGCAGTGCAGTCTGAAGGGTATCTTGCGGTATTTTCCAAGTTGTGCGTACTTTTTATTGCCTCCTACTGAATGGGTCTGTGAAGTTGATAACATAATCCTCCTTTAGGCCAAATCGTGCAGTCTCTGGGCAAAGAGTGATTCCTGAGAGGTTTTAGCTGAGTTGTACATAGTGTTTTGGGCTCCTTTGTGCTTCTGTGACATCATATGTACACAATCTCAGATTTCAATGGCCTTGTTGATTGAACTCTGTATTTGACAGAAGAACATCATTATTTGTCCTTAGGCCTGATATACAATTTGGTGTGTACTCTTCTGTCTTACTCTAAGAATCTGAATGTATAGTTTTTATCAGCTATGAAATAATGGTCAAGCCTGGGTTGAGCTGAGAGGAGAATAAGGGGAAGTAAAACGGTGTAGCTGCAAATGGTTTGAGGTGTGCCTTTTCTTGTTTCAACTTGTGTACGGCCCCAAGGACGGTATTTTTGGTGAGCACATCCCTTGTTCTACTTTGGTAACAAGATCAAAGCTAAGGTCGAATGTCCCAGGGATCCCTTCTTAACTCTGAAATCAGAGACGTGTTTCTGTGCTTTGGCACAATGTTTAGACACCTTTGCTACAAGTACTCCTCTTGTCCTGTCTCCCCCCATCCAATCACTTTTCTTACGATAGGGCTAATTTAGGTCAAACTTGTGAGTTACTAAGGGATTCTTATCCAGACATCATTCTGAAGGATTAATGGAATTGATCGTTCCCCTTTGGGGGAGGAAAGGAATTTTGGCATTAATTCTTTCAAGCAGAGGATGAGTCAAACAGCAATTTCAGAACTATGGAGTCTTCTAGGCCCAAAGAATATTGCTTTGCCTCTATGATGTTTGTTTGCATTTTTCCAAGAGGATTGCTAGCTTTTCTTTCTTATTTGTCTTGATAGCTTTCTAACTCCGACTTCTTCAGTTTCATTTTCTTCCCCCTGTCTGTCTCTGTTCTGCCTCACTTCCTGTGTTTAAATACCCATTGACATCTCTTCTTTGTTTTTCCTCTTCTCACGTTGTGGAAGCTACTCTGATTCCCCCCTTTCTTTTCCAGCTATCACAGGAATTTCCTAAATCTCCTGGGTGATACCAGAGTGGTGCCTCTGTTGCCTTATGTGGGACACTACCCAAACCATATGTACTCTTTGAGAAGCTGGGAGGGAGCAGATAGTTCCCCATATGCTTACAGTATGTGCTCCCAGGTTTGGTCTTTCTATTCCCATCAGCTTATTGGATTGAGTCTCTAGTGTTTGGGTTCGTATTTCCACCTCCTGGGCACAAGGCACTGTAGACTTGCCAGTAAGGTGTGATGAGTGATTCTTTGCTTCCCCTGTGCTGTCGGTTGTTCCGTAGCCTCTCCTGGTCAATTTGTTAAGCAAGAGATTTTCTATGATACATTCATACTGATGTTGTTAAGTAAAATTTATTTTTTCAGGAACTTCAGCACAGGCAGAGGAAATTCTGCTTCCCTAAAAGTCTTTCTTGTCTCTTCTACAGTTGTTTTATGTCAGAAATATGTAGGGTTTCAGACAAACTTAGAAAATGCTTTTACCTTAGATGTGCCAAGCTGTAATATGAGATCTCCTGTGTGATCACTGTCAGCAGCTGATACTGTCTTTGAGCTGACAGGTAAAGGTGAAGCTGAACTTCAGATAGCAATAATTTTCAGGTAGCAATAATAATAATAATGATCCAGAAAAACATGTGAGTGTGTATAACTTCTCCATGTTAAAGTGAGGAGTAAAGGGTATTCTGGTTTTTAAAGCATGTCCTTCTAGTGCTTCTACAACGGCTGCAGCTGCCTTGGTTATTTCCTGGTGAAGGAGCCAGACAGAAGCTCCTCTGCTTCCAGGCTGTGCCCTGGAGTGGAAGCGTGGAGTGGCTCTAGCTTTCCATGTCCTCTTTCTCCCTGGAGAGAGAGAGGTGGCCTTCTCCGAGCCCAAAGGCAACCAGCAGGAGGGCAGATGGGTGCTGGAAGGGATATTTTGTGGAGCAAAAACAGCAGGACTGAGGAAGGTGACAGATTGGTAACTTCTGGTGTGAAGTTGCAGGGGTTTATGGAAGCAGGAGGAAGATCTACAAGGATGTAGGGCTGTTGCCTTTTACATCCCTTGATTAAACTGGATTATTGTGCATTTAGGTCTGATTTGGGAGTTTATGGAAGATTTTACGCACACACACTTTAAATTTAGTGTTCTAGCTATTTTTTCCTCAGTTGAATATCCTCATTTTTTTTCCTTCATGATGTAAGAACGTACTAGTTTACATTTTTGTAATGTGCCAGTGTAATGTAGTGCTCTGGAGCTGGGAGAAGAGCAGGAGAGAGAAAAAGGTTATGCAGTTATGTGCTTTATTTTTTTATCATTTCTTCTCCAAAAAGCCACAGAATCAAAAAATGTGCTGGTAAAGTGGGTTTAAATTGAGAGAATTTTCATCTGTCCTCCCACGTGAGCATTGGAAACCTTGTTTTTGCTGCATGGATGCTTATATTTCAAAGTCAGCATCAAAGTTCCTAAGGCTAAGTGAGGAGATGATATAGCACATTTTCCTGATTGCAGCTTGTTGTGATTGTGTCTTTCCTCTAACAGTAATTTTGCTTCCCTGTTTCTTTTGGCGTTCCCCAAAATAGTTCTTCCAGGCAAACACTATAATTCTCATTCTAACTAGCACACAGTAGCGAGTCTCTTGCTCCCACCTGTTTTTACCTGCTTCTGGCAAGAATATTGGATGATTATCCCTTTTGAAAGGTGTCTGCAAGCCAAAATAAAATGCCTCTGCCACTCACTTGGAATGAAATGCAGTTTAACATCACACACGTCATCTTTGTTGATTTTTGGGGGAAGTGGTGTCAACATGACTAGGACAGCTTTCCTGAAGCTGAGTAGTACTCAGAATCCTGATATACAAAGGTGAGGACCCTTCAGCCCAGCTGGTGTGACAGTTAAGTGATGTGATCACAGTGTCTTTCACTTCTTTCTTGGCTATGCTGAATTGTACAGTGATGTGACTCCAGTAATCTATTCTCTCTTAAAAAAAAAAATTAAAAAAAAATAAAATTTCCCCACTTGGTGGCACCTGTGACAGCATGTGTGTGTTATTTGCATATGTTAAAACAGGAGTATGTTTTTTTTTTTTTTGCTGTGTGAGGCATTGGAGCCTGATGGCATGAGGCTCTTGAGGTTGCCAACGGAGCCAGAGTTAAGCTCTGGAACTTGGGCTTCATAGCTGGTGTAAAGTGTCAGCCAGTGCAGCATGCCTGCTGGAAAATGACTGGGAAATCCGGACTGAGCTGGTTTAAAAAAAATGCTGTGGGGAATCCCTGAGGCCTGCAGAGAAGCCATTCATATTTAATGTACTTTTTCCTGCCATACAGTTAAAGTAACACAGTGCTTAAATGCCTCACAATGATGGAAGTCTGCTCTGGAGCTGTAAAGATTCAATTTTGAGGGAAATGGAAATAATCTGGCAAAGTGAGAAATATTTTATAACTGCAGCAAATATCTAATGTGCAGCACATTTATGCTGTCACAGATTCTTTACTGAACCATCCAGAAATGTGACAGATGCCAGGAAGAGCTTTATCCCTCTGAAATCTGCTAGGAATTTTTTTCGTATCATGGGTTGGGAATAAATAAAGGAATATATTTAAATAGATAAACTGATCCTATGTACATGAGAATTACCCAGATAGTAAAACTTTGAGTTGTAGTGGGTAACACGTTATGAAATACTAGCTGTGCATATTATGATTGTCTGAAGTTTGTTTCTATTTGTATTATTGAAGTATCCTAGAAGTTGGCTGCTGGTTAGAAGACTTGGGCGGGCTTTTTTTTTTTTTTTTTAATGTTGCTGCTGCACACTATCTTCTATCTGCCTGAAAAGAAAGAAGAGCTCCTTCAAGTTTGCCTTGGCATTCCAAACTGAATTCTTAGGTCTCTCTTCTGGCCATAATACGACACTGGCACAAATAATACCTGGTATTTTATTTGGAGCTTTAGCTTGATAGATTTAAAAGCAAGTTGATATTTTTCCCTGGTTCTTTTAAGCTGTATCTGTATATACATGGATTCTAAGCTGTGTAATCATTATTTCCAAAGGCTGATTGTAATCATTATGTTGCCTCTCTCTGCACTCACCTCAGGCATTTGGCATTGGGAACAGGCCAAGGGAAGTGAAGGGGATTGCGAGCAGCACCAAAACAGCAGGGGGAAACCTAGGAATTGTATCCAGGCTTCCAGAGTTTTTGGTCTAGGTCTCTGTTTACTATGTAAAAGTACATTTGATGATGTTTCTGTGAACATTAGAGTGGAAAGATTTTTTGTTTTTCACCTTGTGTTAAATTTAGCCATTGCTTCTGCATTGACTTCTAAAAATGCTTATGGCTCATGTGTATTGATTATATGTTTAACTCTGTGAGAAGGGGTTACCCAGAAGTGCAGAGTGAAAATCGTTCAGTGCAGTTACTATCTTGACTTGTTATATAACCAGCATGCTTATTTCTGATACTTAATTTCAATGTAGTCTTTATTTAAATAATACGATATCTTCAGAGCCTTTTGACTTCATCCGTATAATGTACTTTAACACACTTTAACTTTGATGTTGTCTGTCTCTTCAGGGATGATTCTGTCCCAGAGGATAATATTTGGAGGGGTATCCTCTCTGTGATTTTCTTCTTTCTCATCATCAGTGTTCTAGCTTTTCCTAATGGTGAGTAATGTTTATATTGTTTATGCTTCACTTTCTGTAACATGTGAATTTCTCTTTATTGCCACTCTATGTATTTTGATTTTTGGTCGAGTACTGAATTTTTAATGTATTTTTTTCTTTACTCTTTTGAATTCCTTTAAGTGAAGGAACAGTCTAAAAATGGGTTGCAATCATAGTGAGTAGAGATAACGGTCAAATGCAAGTTATTTATAGCTCATCTGTATCTAACAAGGAAGTCAGGTTCTCAAAATCAGTGTCTCTATTTGCAGGTGCACAGTTGCAGCTCAGATTGCTAAGTAATGATGCTGCCAGATCCTTAAATAACGTTTAAAAGGAGTCTGTCTTGGTGTGTTTTAACAGAAGTATCACTTACATATTCTCAGAGATGTAACACCTTACATAAATCACTTTACCAGAAGCTAGTGATAGTTAGAAATGGTCTGTCACATTACAATGTAAAACCACAGTTTCTTAGTAGAAGGTTAAGTTGGACAAAAATTTTGGTAATTGTCTGAGGACCAGAAAGTGCAAAAACATAAAAACCCTTGTGTGACACCTAATTCTGTGGAGGAAATGCTGTCTTCCTGTTGTGTTTGTGTTTTTTTTTTTTTAATATTTATTTTTAATTTTTACTTATTGCTGTCAGCAAGAGCGTAATTCTTGTGTCAAGTCTAAACTGCCTCAGGATTGGCAGTGTTCAGGAAAAAAACCAGTGATTGTGCTCAGGGCAGCTTTGTACTTCAGAGTTGGACGTGGTTTTTTTCATATTTTAAAAATCATTAATCCATACTTTTCACAAAGTGCTCCCTGAAAAACTGAATGCCAGAGAAAAATGAGCCTTATGCATACAGTGGTGAAAGAGCAGTCCTCAGTGTGTGCTGAAAATATTTGTTCAGCCACTTCTTGCTGCCTAAATGTATGATTCATGTTTTGAGGTTTTCCAGTTTCACCAGACTCACCTTCTCTGCTCTTCGCATTAACTGAGAGGTTTTAAATCTAATAAAGTCAGTTTAATCACTGTCTCTGAAGTAAATAATACTGTCACTGGCAAAGAGGTATCTTACTTCTTGTCAGATATATGATAGTCAGTTTGGAAGTTTTAGGAGCCCTGTTTGCTAACATTTCATAGTCATCATGAAGCACCATGTTTCTTTGCTAACGCACAGAAATTTGTATTTGATGACTTCATTGGGAGCAAGCCATGTGTAAACTGTGGTCTGGAAACCGGATCAAGAGATCCTCAGGTGACATCTGAGATATGGTGTCTGCTGAGCAAACAGTATACTACTGTTCTGGAAACAACTCCATAAAAATAACAGAAAATTTTGTCTACACCCTATTAATTGGCAGACTCCTTTTCCTCTCTGAAATCTGCTGTTACCATTGTTTTACTTTGAACATAGAGCCCAAACTTTTGGATATATGACATAGTTTGATTGAGAACTGATCTGTGCTCATGCCAAATTCTCATGTGAGATATACTCAAAAATAGATTATGTGGTTCTTATTGACTATTTTCTAATAAAGTTTTTTGCTTGCTGTCCCTTTACAGGGCCCTTTACACGTCCCCACCCTGCAATATGGAGAATGGTTTTTGGTAAGTTTAAGTTGTGTTTCTGACTTTTTAAGTCCTTCTGCAGGACTGGCTATTTTAACTTTCAGATGAATGGAATTGTCATAAAACATAATTGTGCATCAAACTTGTGTGAATGTCGCTTCCCTCCCACTTCTGAGCAGTGGTTTATAATCTGTTCTTAATTATGTTTGGGATGTCACTGTAGTTACTCTGTGTCAGGATGGTGTAAATTAAATCATCAGAAAGGGATCATTCATTCTGATACTCTGTTTTAATCCTGTTTTGTGTTTGTGCTTCCTAATCTCCTTCCCCCACACCCTTCCTACTGCCATTTCTTCCCACGCCAGAAAGGTTTGGATTTTTTTTATAGCTACCATATATTATCTGACTTCTAACTAAATCCAGTTTAGCAGGGTGGTACTTTTCATTATTGGCAAAATATGCTATTTATACATTTATTAAATTGTAGCATTGTATAGCTTAACATAAATTTATTAATATTCTTACAATGTATATATTCATATTCTTAACTTGTAATTTCAGCAAAAATACCTGTAAACATTAGTTGCATTCATATTTTGGAAAATAATTCTATTAACTACAGAACTCAGTGAATTCCTGCTCCTTAACCATCTGAATGACATGGAAAACATAAGGAATTTTGTTTTGAAATAATTCAGGGTTTACAGAGGATATCCTAGACTTCAGGCACATTTGCAGATAATTACGCACATTTGATTTAAAAGCTGACCTGTTTCTTTTTAAGGGGACTGACTGTTTCTCCTGCCACCTTAAGTAGCTAAAAATAAGTAGCCTCCCAAAGTAGCTGGTTACTCATCTGTTGACATTGAGAGGATACTGCTGATTAGATAGTACTCACTAAAGAATCCTGCTCCTTGTGAAGTTTGAGAAACACAGGTCCTACTGTTCATTTCAGGTTTCAGCAAATGTATTTTCGGGGAAAAGGCTGCATGCAAAATCAAAAGCAACATTTTTCCCTGTGTAATTCTGTTCCTTCTGGCATGGCTTGAGGTCTCAGACCTGTTCAGCAGAGGAAAGGCAGGAGTAGTGTGTCATCACCATTTCAGGGTGCACACCTCACTGGCAGGCTGTACTTCTTGTAGTAGTGTGGCATCTGTTTACCCTGATGTAAACAGGATAGGAAGCTGTAGGATGGACTGCAGAGGACAGTATGTATACTTTCTGTTCGTGTGTGTACTTGAATGGAAGTTGTTCTCTCGCATACACTGGGGATTAATAGCACGTGAGTTCTGGTTATAGTTTAAAATATCTTTTATCTACACCTAAGACTCTTAACTTCTTACAAGTTTGTCCTTTTCAAAAAAATCCATATTCAGACATTAGGAGGAAGGAGGCGGTAGTCCCAAGTGCCATAGTGTTTCATAATTTATAATGGTGTGAAAACAAATAATGATCATCTTTAAAAGCTTCAAACAGCAAATTTTACAGTTCACAAAAGTAACTCAAACATGCATTAGTTTGTTTATAACTACTCTTTATTGCCATCATAGCTCAGAATTGCTAGGTGGGATTATTAAATTGATCTTTGTGTTGAAATCTGCATATAGGCTTAGGGACCTGCACTAGTGAGACCAAGAATACTTATTAAAGCAAAGGGACAGAGTTAATCTAATCCTGGGGTCCTAGTGTATCTCTTTCTAAAGAGCTTCCTGATCACAGCCTTGTACTACTCGTGTCTAAACTGATTGATTTTGTTTTGATTGGGTTCATGCAGTCGAGCATATATTGTATCACTTGAAACAGGAGGTGATATGAAGGGCTGAGTGCTCAGAGATTACCATCAACTTGTGTCTCTTAAGCTTTTCTGCATGTAGCCACTGTATGTAGAAAACTTATTTATGCAAACCGGGCATGTATAGAGCAGCAGTGTGAAAGCAACTTTTTGGACTCTCTGTGTTCCAAGGAGTTTTATGGGTCAACATGATTTTAAAGCTGAGGGTTTTTTTTGCAGGTCTCAGTGTGCTCTATTTTCTGTTCCTGGTGTTCGTGCTCTTCCTTAACTTTGAGCAGGTAAAAGCAGTGATGTACTGGCTGGATCCTAATCTTCGGTATGCCACAAGGGAAGCAGACATTATGGTATGTATCTGTGGTACTTTATGGCAGCTCTTTACTTTATTGATGATATTTTGGCCACTTCAGACATGTTGTACATGAGTAAGAAGGGATAAATCTGAATTTGCTGGCATGAGCAGTGCAAGTTTGCACCTATACTTGACAGAGTCGACAAGCCTTTTCTATCAACTGCTGTTTATTTGCATTGAAATCAACTGCTGTAAAAACCAGTCTTTTCTGTATTTTTTTCTAATGTAGATGTTCAGATGAGTGTGCAGTTGGGAGTGTGAGATATGTTTGCACTGGGGTGGCTTTGGATTCCTTTAAATAATAGATATGAGCTTGGATACTGAAAATAGACTTAGGCGGTATCTAAATGAGGCCTGTATGGTATGTGTGTCCTAGGTCAGGATTGTTTGATGGCACAATGCTGCACTCAAAGAACTTTGGTCTTGCCTTATTGTTCTGAGCTTAGTACGTCCCTGGCATGCTACTGAGTATGTGGAATTCCAGGTACAGAACTGCAGGGCTCTGTTGTCTTCCAGTCGCCCCGTCCTGTTACCATTGGGAAATTACTTCCATAGACCATGATCTGGGGTGGCATGGAAAGCCAGGCTTGTTCTTCTGCCTGTTGAGCAGCTTGCAAAGAGTTTTCAATACAGAGAACGTTTCCCTTCAGGTGAGAACACTAGCACAGGGAGTTGAGGTAGTAAAAGGAGGCCTGGGAGAAGTATGTGAGGTATGTTGGGAGGCAGGCAGAAGAGGGTGTGAGCAGTTGAGCACCAAGCAGAAGAGGGTCACGCATGGAGAGGCAAGAGTTGCCAGTCTTGTCCTCTTCACTATTGCATCAAATTACTGCCCACCACCTGACTAGCGTGCCTCCTTGGCCTTGGGTTTGTGCATCTGCCCCCTGTGGTAACCTGTTGTATAGTAGGTGATGTTATCAGACTGATGCCTCAAGGGTAAGGAAATACACTCATTGTCTTTGGCAAATAGCAGTTTACTGTATATGCAAACTACTGCACAGCACCTAACCAGCAGTGGGTGCAAACTCCTGCCCTGTAGCACATAAGAGGGAATGGAAGTCTTTAAAGTGCAGTAAGCTTACATTAGCTGATTGATAGTGAGGGCAGCATATGGGCTTCTTACCTGGAAAACTCTGGATGCTTCAGTTGTTGCACCTCAGCTGATCAGCAGTACGTGTTGTGCAACTCCAGCATCCAGAGTAGGGCTGTGACTTTCTGTTCTGCAGGAGACGTGTGCTGGTGATGAGGCGTGGGCAGCCTGCTGTTAGGGTGGTGGGAGGACACATTGCTAAATGGAGCATGAGCATGGGGGTTAGTGATGTTGCTCAGCAACAAAAGGGAGCTGAGACGAGGTTGAGCTGAGTCTGTTGGTAAGTCAGATTCACCTGGCTCTCCTGTCATTTAAGTTAGAAATAAATAGAGTTAAGTCAGGGGAGGACTAGTATTACTACTGGCACAGAATCACAGTACAGCAGATTCCCTGACTGTAGCAGTCAGTGGAAACTTACTCTGTACTACTTTGCAGTGCTGATACTGTCACTTAAAGTTGGAGTAAATTTTTGGAGTGCAACTATAACAAAGGCTACAGCTTGGTCTCTTGCACAGGGCTGGCAAAGTTGCTTGAGTATAAAAGAAAGTTCAACACACTTCACTGTACGGTTGGCAGAGCTGCAGCTGGAAAGATGAGATAGAGGCAAAAAAGCCTCAGTAAAAATAAAAACAAAAAAGCAAGAGCCCTGAGAAAAAGCTTACTTTTGGTGTAACGTCATTGTGTTCACTCATCATAAGAGTTTCAGATATCATGGTGTCGCTAGGAGCCTGCACCTTCCATTGTGCGTTCCGTGCTTCTCATGCTGGCAAATGAGCCAGTTTCAGATCTCTTTGGGTATGTGCACGAAAGCTGCAGCTTTGCGATCCTTAAGACAGGTGATGCACCTTTCTCTGAATGACCAGCAGCACTGGCATGTGCAAGAAGCAATAGTGAGAAGCAGTATCATGCTTTCACTTCATGAAGCACCAGCAGTAAGGGTTACTTACAGTTTCATAGTGGGACTTAACTGCCTGCTGACGGAAGTATTTGTGTGAAATTGTGAGTTCTTCTCTTTATGGAGAACAGGATTTAAATCTTTCTCTGCCATCCTGTGGTGGGTTGACCCTGGCTGGATGCCAAGTGCCCACCAAAGCCGTTCTGTCACACCCCTTCTCAACTGGACAGGGGAGAGAAAATATNCCATGTGCTCCAGTGTGGGTTCCTCCATGGGCATCTGCTCCACTGTTGACCTCCATGGGCTGCAGTAGGACAGCCTGCCTCGCCGTGGTCTTCACCACAGGCTGCAGGGGAATCTCTGCTCTGGTGTCTGGAGCACCTCTCCCCCTCCTCCTCACTGACCTTGGTGTCTGCAGAGTTGTTCCTCTCGCATAGTATCACTCCTCGCTCCAGCTGCCATTTGTGCCTGGGTTATTTTTTACCCTGTTCTTAAACGTGTTATCCCAGAGGCACTACCACCGTCACTGATGGGCTCAGCCTTCCCCAGCAGAGGGTCTGTCTTGGAGCTGGCTGGCACTGGCTCTGTCAGACAGAGGGGAAGCTTCTAGCAGCTTCTTACAGAATCCAGCCCAGTAGCTCCTCCGCTACCAAAACCTTGCCACGCAAACCCAATACATATTCTCTTTTCAATTTGATCATCATTAATTTGTGCAGGATTAGCAATAGTTCTGGCCTGCAAGAGAATCCCTTCTTAATTCAGCAGCACTGAGCAGTGCTGTGTTGTCACCTGCAGGTGGCAATGTATATTTTTAGGAGCGTTGGAGAGCGTTTTTTTTTAATGTGTGTTTTGAGTTCAGAATAGTTCAGTTTGTGCCCAGTGACAAGACAGAACCCCACGGATGCAGCCTCCTGATGGCATACAGATTTTTATTTTTTTGGGGGGGGCAGTGATTTCTAGCACTTGCTGTACAACATGATGAGAGAACACGTTTACTCTGTTATTGATGACTAGAATATTAATTCATATTCTTAAGGAGTCTGCCACTCATCTGTGACAAAACAGCTGCAAGTTCCCATTGATTTTTTTTTTTTTTTTTAATTCAGCTCTGTGACCGAATTTTCTCAATATGAATGTGTTCTGGGAAATTGCTTTTGTGAAGAAAATAAGACACAAAAGATACTCAAATGAACATTGAGATGCATAACATAACATCACAAACTGGTGAGGAATAGCCACTGAGCCGCATCTGAACACCAGGCAGCGTGAAAATGGGGAAAGGTGGTTATTTCAAATCAAGACCCCAAAGAAACGCAAATAACTGTTTTCTGGAGTATTGTTTGCTGGTTTTATTATTGATTTTATTGCTCCTGCTGTTCCTCTGTCACATAAAAAATACGTGCTTCTTCAGACACAAAGGTCTATTCTATCTCCCTTTAAATTAGAAATTAGAGTTGTACTGTGATGACACTGAGTCTTAATACTGAAAGTTTTCCTGCAGAGTTTAGAAGGACAAGAAAGCTGAATAATGCTTATTTTAATATCCTTATAATTTCAGGTTTGTTGCACTGGATAGAAAGAAGTTTCTTCATTCTAGTGTTTCTGAAGTTGCCTGTTGATTGAGGTTTTTTGCTGGATTTTTCTTTTTTTTTTTCCATTAACAGGAGTATGCTGTGAACTGTCATGTTATCACCTGGGAGAGAATCCTTAGCCACTTTGATATTTTTGCTTTTGGGCATTTCTGGGGCTGGGCTATGAAGGCTTTGCTGATCCGCAGCTATGGGCTCTGCTGGACTATTAGCATCACCTGGGAGCTCACTGAGGTAGGCCACTCATTTATCTTACTTATAAGCAAATGTATGAGACTGACTTGTTCATGGGGGGGAAGTGTGAATGTTACTAGAAGGATGAGTCACTAGTTCTCAGTGTAGATTTACATTTTTAAGCCTTATAAACCAGATGCTAAGCAATTGATGAAGTTGCATTAGTGGACAATAGCAAGCTGGGGTTTAGGTAAGTGACTTACTACTACTTGAATAGGAGGGAAGTCTAAGCCAGCCTATTGGTGCCATCCATAGTTTGTTTTTTCTCCTGTTATGGGAGTTAACGCTCATGCTACTTCAGATGTTGACTAATATTCCCTGGTTCAGAGCAATTGTTCTCCTTTTTCACCTGGCAGTATCTGTGATCTACTGTCACGATCCCCATACCCCAAATACAACAGTATTATGCATTGTGTGTAGTCATGCATATACTGTATAGTGAAATAGAGTTAAGGGATCCCTGAGGAAGGTGTGAGGACCTATGAGGAGAACTATATATGGAATGGCAAGACACTATTCAGTGTGGTGTTTCTGTCATGAGGCCTGAGTGCATAGCCCTTCTTTTCTTAAATTGTACCCCACAATCCTAGTTTATTCGTGTTCACTGCCATAAAAACGTGACTTTTCCTAGACCTGGATCTCGCCTAGTTCACGCGCAGCGTAGTCCCCTACACCGTGGTTTGGAGGACCACTGACTTTTTTTGTTATCCAGCTTTACCACAGTTCTCCCAAGCACGTGCTTAAGTCATTGGACTGGTGGCACTTTCAAATCCTATTTTGGATTTAAAAAAAAGTACAGATACTTAACTTGATTCCCTCAATTGACTGTTGCTTGGACTGCTGGTTCTTATTGTCAGATCTGTTTTAAGAAATCAAGCTGATTAATTGCTACTCTAAATATTTTCATTTGCATGGAACCTAGAGTTTGATTAGCAGAACACGTGTCACCTAAAATCCAAGGATGCGTTTCTATAAAAATGGGTTTAATTTCATTATATTCTTTGGCTGGACAATTCAGAGAAAAACAAATAAAAATCCAATTTTTATCGGCTTTTGGGACAGCATAGTCTAACCTGTCACACTTAAAATACTAGGTGTAGATGTAAACGCCTGAATTTAGTCTTTGAAATCATAGGTTTCTGTAGAGCTTGCTGTCTTGAGAATGCTTGGCTCATCTGACCAGGCATTTATAATTCAGAAACATAGATAAGGGTTTAGTTGTCTAAAATGAAGCTTCTGGGGATGAAAATACTGGTGCCATGAGTTCCATTTCAAAACATGTTTTTATTCCATGGCACTGAAGGATATGCTGTTTTCTAAGCTATTTTGAAACTGCTTGAGATTGGGATTTCATTAAGTACCCATCCACAAAAAATGACTTTGCTAGTTATTGTACTAATTTTTTCCCTCTGGAAAAGACTAAATTTGGATTTGTTTCACATGCAGTCTTATCGTTTGGTTGATCATCACACAACCATCATCCTCAATTTGACACCGCATGGGGTGTCTAGTATTCCCTGTTGTTCAAAGGCAGATTACTGGAACAGACAAGTGTTGGGTAAGGTTCAACATATAGAGAGATTATCACCTCTCAAATGGATTTTTAATGAATTGGTTAATTCAGGAGTGTCATTAGAAACCTACAGAAGTTATCAGAGCTGTACATAGGGATTTAGCTGTGCATCTCCTATTAGCATTAATGGATTTCAGTTGGCTCCCCATTCTGAAATGGAACACTTGGCTCATGCTCCATACTATTGGATTAAAGTTGGGATGCAGGCAGACCTTGGTCTCTTCTGAGAAAAAAGCTAGCACCTTAGAGATGGTCTGGCTAATGCCTGTACTCTGGTTTTTGCTGCCTTACTATCTCTAACTTCTGGTGTCTTTGGCTGGATTATTGGAGATTGAGATTTGTAGCCTAGTGCCCCTTTCAGATTAAATTAATTTAAAACATGAAAGGGAAGCTGTAGGAGGATAACAAGCAACATTGTAGAGCTTGGGTCCTGAAAAGAAATTAAAGTTTTCTTTTCTATAGGTTGAAATTCCTGTAGCCTTGTCAAAAAAAATAAAACAATCCACAAAACAAACAAACAAACAAAAAAACCACCCCAAACAAACAGAAAACCCCAAAAAACCAAGTTGCTTTGATATACTTTTGCAAGAGTTTTCAAAGGAACTGTCATTGTCAATATCGGTCACTGTAATGTATTATAAATGGACCAGTATTCATTCTTGCTGTACACAGAAAACATTCTTCTTGCTCCTTTTCCCATACCTGATTTTCTCAATAGTTTATTTATACATTTGTTAATAAAATATACTTTATGACAAAATCATACCAACAGTCTTCTGCAGATACGGTGTATGTACAGTAACTGACAAAAATCGTGGAAGTAAGAATATTATTTAGTTTGCTATGTGTTTTGTTAAGCATCTCCTTGAGTATTCCAAAGGGACTACTTAAGACATAGCTGTCTTGATTTCCAGTCCACAGCTAACTTTTTCAGTCTATTTTTGGGTTGCTGTGATTTTTTCATGTAGAATAGAGAATACAACTATCTTCTCTCAGAGGAGAATGAGAGGCACTGAATCTGTTTCTAGCTCTCAGTAAATTATGTTTATATCTTGCCTTAACTCTTGCCAGTTGTTCTCTGCTCTATCAAAAGTGTAAACTCACCAGATGTATCTGTAAATACATTTGATTGACTTACTAATACCTCAGAGTGGTCTTCAGTTAAGTTGAGGATTCAGGAATTAACAGATTGCTTCAGAGGTAAATGATTTGTACACTTTTCCAGGGGAGATCTTTAGGGGACTGAATATGTTTTTATATATCCAGATGGTGTCAGCTTTTCAGTCTGATGTTGGTTTGTTTCTGGCCTATTTTCCAGTATCTTCATTGTAAACATACCTTCATCATTAGTGCTTACCAGAGACCGAGTAAGAAGGGAGAGCGGAATATGCTCTTAACTTCTTGAGCTGTTCTGGATCAAGTATAGCAGCAAAGCTTGTAGTGTCTGAACTCTTACTCTTTTTACAGTCACTAAATTTCCTAAAAATAGCAAATGTAAGTAAGAATTTTGAAATAGCACAAGTATTAAGTCCTGAACTCCAACATGCCTTAGTACTGACAGTTGTTACAAGTGCATTCATTCTACCTACTGCATCTTGTTGCTGGTTTAGAAAACATACTTCCTAAAACTATTTAGCAAGAATAAAACAAAGATTCTCTTCAATTTATTTTTTAAAGCACAAAATGCCTTCTTTCCTCCAAGAAATGCAGTAGTTTTGCTTGTTTCATGCATTTCTATGAATGTTCTGTGTATCATCTTTGAGAGGCCAAGAGCTGCATGATATCCTTACATACAGCATAGCCCCAACAGGGAACGGTGAGAAGGAAACCTCTGATGCCTTAATGGAAGGATGCCCATCAAATTTCAGTGATTATGGCTCATGTCCTTGAAGTATGGCATGTACTGAAAAGCTGATTTTGGAATGTGTACTTAAAAAGTGAATTTGTATGAATTCTGTGCTGTTCCTCACCTAGAATCTTTTTGCTGTATTCTGTAGCTCTTCTTCATGCACCTTCTGCCTAATTTTGCTGAATGCTGGTGGGATCAAGTCATTTTGGACATCCTGCTTTGTAACGGGGGTGGCATCTGGTTGGGCATGGTAGTTTGTCGTTTCTTGGAGATGAGGACCTATCACTGGGCAAGCTTCAAGTAGGTCTAAATTAAAGCTTGATAAACTTTGTTTGATGTTATAATATTAAATTAATTTCCTTGGGAAGTAGACCTTCGCATATGTAAAACGCATGTGGTATAGAAATAGCATGCAATCTGCATGTGCTAACAAAGCTGTAAATTTATTTTAGCTTTTAAAAGTCCATCTCATAGGAATGCTACTGTACAGCATATATGTGTAAATATGATGATGTATATTTGCAATCTTAAGTTACAAGTATTGATGCCAAATGAAAATACAAAGTAGTAAAGCTGTTTGCATTTTCAGTTTATTTTATACAATTTAAACTTTGAAGAAGGCAGAGAACATAACTGATTGTAATTGTTTTCTCATTATACAATGTTTTTAAACTAGACTTGGGCTCAGCTTGATGAGGCATTAGTGTGACAATCTGTCAGCACTAGTTGTAACTGCGAAGAGGAATCGGGCTGACTGTACCTGCGCTGTGAATTGTCTTTCCCCATTACTGACCCTCTAAAATAAATGGAGTAATTGCAAAACAAAGTAGCACTTGTTGTGTAAAATGACAACAGATTGCAGCCTAGTAAGTGTCAGTTCTTAGCTGTCCAGGTACAGTTTCTACAATAGTGTTCTGCCCCTCTCCTGCCTTCTTCCCTGCCTGTTGGTGGCAAGCATAGTTATCTGCATGTTACCAGTGCTATAGATGAAACAGGATCAAGGACAATTAATTGCCAGATGGCCTTGAGAGATGGAAAAGGAGCTCAAATCTTGACTTTCAAGTCTTTCAAATCTTGACTTTGAGCTGCTTTCTTTTCTTACTCACACATTTGTTAATTGCTCTGAGAACCATCTAGCCTTCAGTCGCAATTCAGTTTTTCTGCATTTCAACTCAGGAGGAATAATGAGCATTAGAGAGTTGATGGTCCCTCTGTTTTTAGAGAGTTCATTGAAAGTTAAAATGGTAGAATATCTATGGCAGGACTAGTCTTTACTGTCTTTGTGGAGTAATTTTTCCTCATGTTCTTTTAAATGCATGAGTAGATTTTTTTAACTTTAATATGAAGAGGAGCTGCATAGAATGAGAAGCTTTTGCTTGTGCCCTTTTTTGTTCTTTCTCTTTTTTTGTTGAATGAACATGGATCTTAAAGATTAGAAGGTTCCCCCTAACCTATTATCCCTGTAGCCTAAAAGAACACAAGTATCAGAAATATTAATTCTGAATCTCCTTTTTTGTCTAGAAGGGCCAGGGAAATAACAGGGTGAAAAATGACTTCTAGCCCTGCTAGCCCTCCTTCAGAAAAGGAAACTCTTGAGTTTTTCTTAGATTCCCTGTCCTTTGGATGCTGTTGCTCATCTGAATTAGTGTTATCAAAAGCAAGAACCAGTAACACATCTGTCACATTAACCTCCATTCACATCCCCTTTCAAAAGGGAATTTAAAAGCCTTCTGGCTTTTAGCAGTGCTATCACATCTCAGATCACAGACTTGCATACATCTAATATCAAAACAGCAGAGGTTGTCTATGCTGTAATTGCAGTATTTTCAAGTCTGTGGAGCCAGCCCCTTATACAGTTAATGAGTAATGAATCTAACAGATTCTTGAAGGATTGAAGTCAATGAGCTCTAGAACAATGAGTCTTTGGGATAAGAGCAGTGGCAGCATACACTAGGAAGAAATATCCCTTAGATTTTCCAAGTGGGTTGCAGAATCTCAATCCTTGTTTCTTTCCTTCCAGGAGAGAATGATAGGTATGTTTTGTAGTTAGTTACTGACTGAGGATAGAGGAGGGTGGGCTTTCGTAGCTGAAATGCTTAATACATTATATTTCTTAATTCACTGTCTCCTGGTACACAGTTGTGTCTGGGAAGATCTTTGCTGTAGAGCAAAAAAAGTGTGATTGTTCTGAAACGTCAGTAACATGGCTATTGCTTCCCCCCGCCCTTGCATATTCCTTGTATTTACTACACCCATTCTCTTTTTCTAGGGACATTCACACGACCACAGGGAAAATCAAAAGAGCTGTATTACAGTTCACCCCAGCCAGCTGGACCTATGTCCGCTGGTTTGACCCTAAGTCTTCGTTTCAAAGAGTGGCTGGAATCTACCTTTTCATGATCATTTGGCAGGTAAGAAATAAATTCTGTGAAATCAAAGCTGCCATCAGCTCAGTTACTTATTGGCTCTGTTTGGCTAGAAGATATTCTAATGCAATATATGTCCGTCACTGAAATACACAGTCAAATGAATTGACAATACAGAATTGGTCAGGGCATTGTTCACGGGAGTTACACGATAGTTCAAGAGTGAATAACAGAATCTGTGTTGAAAACCAAATGTTACAGATTGCTGTACTGGCCATCAGATTGCTCTTTGCAATTGATACATTTTTAAAAACTGCTGGATGGTGGGGTTTTGGGTGTTGTTTTTTTTGTTGTTGGTTGGTTGGTTTTGTTGTGGTTTTGCATTTTTCTTCCTATTCACTGATACTTAGAAGTCTAGCCTTGATCCAGCAAGGCTCCATAATACATCCCAACTGCTTTGGAACTGCATCATGCAAATGCTAGCAGACTTATCATAAACCCTTTTTTTTGTTGTTTTTTTCTTTTATTATTTTATTTGCTGAATTTAGTCTTTAAACGGAGAACCAGAAGTGTTTGCTGGAATTATTTTTT